>CAUYPK010032203.1:0-89649 GCA_963574355.1 Loris lydekkerianus | reverse complement strand
CCTGAAATGGGGTCACGTGTTCTTTTCTTGCTAATAAATTTGAGTTCTCTGTGGATTCTGGTTATTAGACCCTTATCGGAGGTATAACCTGTAAATATTTTCTCCCATTCTGAGGGCTGTCTGCTTGCTTTACTCACTATGTTCTTGCCTGTGCAGAAGCTTTATAACTTTAAACATATTCGATTGGCTTCTAGTTGAAAGGTTGACATATATCTCATTTTTATTTTATGCCGGTGGTTGTTTTTAAAATCTTTTCTTTATTTTTAGCATTTTCAAATATCACTGAGATATATTCAGTTGTGGATTTTTATTAATTTACTGTACTTGAGATATTTTATGCTTCTTTACATTGAAAAGTCTTATCTTAGCTTCTGGCAAATTTTTTGTCATTCTCTCTAAAATTCATCTTTCCATTGTTATATGTGTGTCTGTGTATATATATATGCATATACACAGAAATACAATGTAAATTGTATTTCCTGTGTATATATGTATATACACAGACACACATATGTATGTACACACACACATTTTGGGGGGAATAATTTTGGAGATATATCTATATCATATATATATATATATATATATATATATATATATGCACACATACACACACATACATATATCATGTATATATGAGCTGGATTTGTCTTAGTCTGTTTCATCTTGCTATATAAGAACATCTTATTTAACTCAAATAAAAGACATTTCACAGGTTAAATTCACAGAATAAAAGAATAGTTTTTTAAATCATCATGATATAGGATTTCACCACTCATGGCTGGACAGGGATTCACCCATTCTCTAGGCCCAGGTGGGCTCAGAAATCAGACCCCCATTTCCAAGCATAAACAGGCTGCCCTTTCCATGCCACACCCTCAGGGCTCTAACAGGATCAGGAACAAAGAAGCTTGAGATTTTTGGGGGGTTGTTTATACCTTGAGTAGGGAGCACACACCATAATTCTTTCCCTGAGACAAAAATTGCAAAGACCTAATAACTTTGCTCCAGAGGAGAAACTGCCTTCAACTTCGAAAGGATATTTTTTCATCTACCAAATCCTAGCCAAATGTAATTCTCCAGACAATATATACTCCTAGACAAAGGATCCTGAGAGAGATTTCTGACTCGGGCCTTCCCCTTTGTCAGAAGCTCTGGTGCTTTTTTACTGCTTCTGTACTCCTTTCTGTCTAATAAAACTCTATCTTACCGATCTGTGGTCTGTGGGTTCATTCTTCGAATCTGGGAGACCAAGAATCTACTAAAGAAGAAATTTCTGGTAACAATCATTTAAAAACTCTACCTATAGACTTGAGAAAATACTTCACTTTTTAATTTTTAATATTTCACTGTACATAAATGCCTATCTCAGTTTTTGTAAACAACAGCATTTCTTGAATAAAAGAAGAAAGGGCACCGGAGGTATATTCTCTATGACACTATAGAAAAAAAATTGTTGATTGTATGGCTGTTACAGTTGCTGAAAATAACTAGTGTACCTAATTTTGATTAAACAATTCCTCCCCCACCATATTTTATAAACACATGAGGGCAGTGTGCTGTAATTTTCTGAATTTATTTACTTAAACTGCCACTGTACTTCCAGGAAGAAGAGTCTATAGAGAACTTCTTAGCAGCTAAGGATCATCTAGCCAACTTCTATCATCTAATGCATTTTTTTCAAATATTAACTAGTGCCCATGATTGCATAATTCTCACAAGTTGCAGTCAATATTAGGAAAATACAGAAAGACCTGCTCATGTGAAATAGGAATCACTGTGACAATCAAGAAGTGTTATCTTATTATAACACTATTAAGTGGATAACTGAAAAGAAATCAATTTCAAACCAACATTACTTCCTGTCATAAAATATTTTGTATCCAAATTGTGGTATTTTGATTTCATATAAAGTAGTGTACCTGATTTAATTAAATTTGTGATAAGTGATATGTTTATAGATACTGCTTTGTTTATACTTCTAAATCTGTTATAAAATTAAAAACATTAGAAAAATAATTTGTGGAATTATTATTCCAAAAAGTTATGTCACTTCAGGAAAAGTGACATAACTTTTGATGTGACTGAAACATATTTTTCCCTTAGGAAACTTGAAAAGCTACTTAAGAAGTGTTAAAAAGGCAACGGAGCACATTAACTCACATCATTCACTCTATAATTTGAGGGATTCAAAATGGGTCATTTACTATAATTTGACAATGCCATTCTAAGTGGAAAAAACCCAGAAAGTTATTACAAAGCTTGATACTCCATTCCATTTGAAAATGTATAGTTACTACACTATTAAAAGCATTTTAAAGGGTTTTGTTGTTGGATTTAATTATATATGGCATTCTTCATAAAAAAAGTTTCAATGAGATCTGTTAGGCAATTGGTACTTTTAGTTCAGTACAATCCATCTATAACAACAAGTTTCTATTATTTAAAATTATATTAGTAATTGAAAGCTACATATATTCAGTTGCAATTGCTTTAGGAAAGAAAATACTTATGTTTTTGAAGTCTACTTCTATCAGATATTGAAACCAAAATAAAGTTGTCTTTTTAGCTATAGAAAAGTCTGTTTTATTAGAACTTATTCTGGTAATAACTAGACTATTCAGCAATTCCCTTTAAGATAAACATTATATAGCTTCATAGAAAAGAATATTTTAAATTTAGATATGAAATTTTCCTTTTAAGAAACGTCTTAGCACACCTTAAGCCCATTTGTTAGGTGTAAATTATGATAAAAAGTGATTTATACATGTAAAAACCAATTTATTATTATTCAGATCTATAGTTCAGCTCAATAAAATTCCTTTCAACATGATGACTCTCAGTCAATCATTCTGGCAGATTTGTAGTGGTATTTCATTGAGTTTTAATTTGCACTTAAATAAGTACTATAAGATTGAATACTCTGACATATTTTTATTATTCATCCAGATATGCTTTTTTGTAACCAACTTGTTCAAAGTATTATCTAATTTTTATGTTTTCTTTTAATAATATGCATATGTATATACTATATACTTTTCTGAGTACCAGTCATTTATATCTGGATCATCTGTAAATATCTTTTCAAAGCTTGTAGGTTCTCCCTTAAATTAATGTTATTTTTTAATTACATGAACACAAAGCAATAAGCAAGCCTAAAGATCACACTATTGTGTCATTCTTCAAGTCCAGAAGTCTCTAGGTTAACTTTTTCTTCTTTATACCTATCAGAACCTTCCTCTGTTTGTTTGTTGATTATAGTCAGGGTGTATCACTTGTCCAGGAGAGAACATAGAAGGAATACTTTATCTTGCTAGAACCAGATATCGTATGGCATTCTTCAATTTTTTTTTTTCTGGTTCATTAGTGTCTATGTCACTGAAATATTGAGAGTTGTATTTTTATAACTAGTGTATTTTGCCAATATTCTTTTCTTAATAATATTTATCTCAAAATGTGTAGATTTTTTTACATTGAACATAGTTGTTGTCTAGTAGAATCAGTATCCTTGCTTTCTTGGGCTCTGCTGTGACAAATATACATATCATTTTTAGAATTAGGTAGCTTGCAGGGACTACAATATGCTAAATTTTAGCATTCGTATTTCATGATAATTAAAATGATTGTCTTTTTAAAGAAAGAGAGGTATTTCATTGAGCATTTATAGTGTGGTGTGAAAATTTTCTAAAATAAATTTATGCATTTTCCACAGGAATGGTAGAAATGCTTCAGATTGTTTCTCCTTACTCCTGCAAAATGTAGACATAAATCTCTGCTTAAGTATGGAAGACACCTCATAGTCATATAACTTTTTGCTATGTATTAACACACTGAATTGTTGAGTACAGAACAATACTGAGAACAGATGTTTCAGTACACATCCCAAAACCTGACAATTTAATTTCCATCTGGTCAAAAAAAAGTCCACTGCAGACTTGGCTATTGCTTTTCCCCAGGGAATGTAGCCACTAAGAGTAGACAATGGCTTAAGAATATAATGCACTATCAGTCAACAATAGAAATCATATTTATTTCATTAAGAGATAAAAACCCATTTAATTATGTAATAGCACAATGGCAAATATCATACACAATTTATTTTATTGGGTAACACTCTTTGTGGATAAAATTCCTGCATGTTAATACTCAATGCTGGAGAATTCTGCTTGACTGTAATGCCATCTATTTTCATACCACTGTGCTATAATTGACTGATGGGAATTTTAAAACAGAAAATCCAGCTGTTCTACATTTGTTCTCTCTGACCAAAAGTTAAATTATCATATTACACATCTACATAATCACATTCATTTTTACTGGACTGTGACCTTGTAGATGATGGTGTCTTCCATAATCAGATGGCACATGATTGTGTTTATAGAAATGTTGTATCAATGGTTGGATATCATGCTACAAACAAGACAGTGGCACAGACTTAAACCTAAATGCAATCTCATTTTAGATCAGTCAAGATTGCTAGGGCTACAACAACATTTAATACCTGAAACTACTTTGATGGTAAAGGGAAGTTTCTTCCACCACAATGGCAGTACAGCTGACAACCAGCTCTCCTTGTGCGACAAGTCACATGTTCAGTTTTACCTGTTTGTAGTTAGCATATTATATGCATTAAAATATGTAAAGAGTAATTCCCATTACCACTGAGTATAATGTGTGACTCTTTCTTTGAAAGAAATTTTTTATGAGATACAGGGACTAAAATGTTTGATTTACTTGATTCAATTACCTGTTTGCTTATAACAATCCTATATTTCTATTTAGGAAATCTCCCAAGATGTGATATTGCTGATTAATTTGAAATGTCAGTAATAGGTTTTTAGATGATTTATATAATAAAAATAGACCCAATTATGAGGTATTTTTATACAACGTTGTACGTGTTATTATTAGCAACAAG
Organism: Loris lydekkerianus; assembly: GCA_963574355.1. Lineage (NCBI taxonomy): Eukaryota > Metazoa > Chordata > Mammalia > Primates > Lorisidae > Loris > Loris lydekkerianus. The sequence goes on along the minus strand of CAUYPK010032203.1, from coordinate 84,731 downwards.
TATTGCATAATGACATGCTTATATATGAGATGAAAACTGAAAAACAGCAATTCATACTGTATGATTTACTATACTTTATCTCTGCATTATCTCCAATTTCGATTTTAATGCAAAGAAGCTATCAAGAATTTTAAAAGAATTTAATAGGTTTTTTGAGACAAAGCTAATATTAATATTTGTATACAAGTAGTGGTTGCTATTAACATAAATAACAATGAATATGTACACAAATATACAACTATGACTATGTATCATGATTTAATAGATTTTTATATAGCATTAACTATATAGATAATCTTATAAGAATAAAAATGTTAATAAACAAATATAACACATCTGTGCCTTCCAAATTGGAGTTAACTATATTTGATGCATGTTTTTCTTATTTGATATAAATATTCATAAAAATATAATATAAAAATGCTTTGACAGGCCAACTTTTTTCCTTCAACAATATAAGGTGACATTTGATAGTTCCAGATGTTTTTGTGTAATGCAATTTGCATGTTTATCTAATTAATATTTATTAAATACCTCTAAGTGTCAGATACTAGCCTAGGTATAGGGGTGCCATTATGTGCAAAATAGTACACTACCTACATCCATTAATGGATTTATATTATAGTGAGTAGAAATATAGGATGAAAACAAATGAAGATAGTATCAGGTGATGGAGTTAAGAAGAAAAATTAAACCGCAGAAGCTGGATAAATTCAAATGTAGTATGCTGTTTTATATATTGTCATCTCAGAGGAGCTCTTGTGTAAGATGCTGTAGAGCAGAGACTTGAGTAAAGTAGCCAGCAGTGAATAAAGCACATACTGGTTGAAATCATTCTGGAAATACGGAATAATTAGTGCTAAGGACCTCAAAAAGCACCATGCGTTAGTTATTTGCACAGCAATAAGACCAGTAAGGCAGGAGAAAGTGACCCAATGGAAGAAGGAGCGAGATAAGATTAGCAAAGTGGCACTGAACTAAATCACGTAGCAACTTATACACCAAAATGACCTTGGATTTGATTATGAGTGACATTAAAAGACATTTCAGCTGAGACATGAAATAATCTGACTTTTTAAAAACATAGAAAAAATTATAATTGAGCCAGAGAGTTTGGAAAGTTGTAATTGTTCAAAAATTACTAAAGCATAAGCAGCAAGTAAAGATGTGGCCAGATTTAAAGTATAGATTAGCATGAAACAGATGGGAAGCATGATATGGCATTGTAACGAATGGGGATTTTATTCAAGGGTAACAGAGTAACTTTACAATATTACAAGAGCAGAATACTATGATGTACTATCCATTTAGAGAAATTGCAAGTTTAAAGGTATCATTTGTTGGTGGTATAAGCTAAGTATTCTACTTTGAAGGTAATGTCAAATGGCAAACTGAATCTCTACTTCCACGTTGTCTTAATAAGGTTTAACGAGGTTGTTAAAGATGAGAAAGTCAATGCTGGCAGCACAGTCTACTGCACAGCTGAGACTCCACAACCAGCCAGCATCAATGAAGCACAACAATGTGGTGAGAAGAAGATCTAGTTGGCAGTAAACTTCTTCCATACTCTTGGTGTCTTTGGGCCTAGAGGGGCCAAGAGTTTCTGCTTCTCAAGTGCAGCAGGCAAAGCAGCGTATGACCTTTCCACATCCTGATTCCTTGTTAAAGATGGTGTCTTTCAGGATCTGATGTTATACTTCTAGTAGGAGACAAAAGATAATATGAGTCACTTTCCCTCATAATGAAAATATACACCTAATTCAAGCACTGCTGAAATTTTTCCCTACCTATTTGCAAGAAGTTAGTATGGGTCAGTGATTAACTTGTGATGAGGTGGACTCCTGGGGCCCCATGAGAAGATGAATATACACATTCACTGGGCTATTGTGCCACCTATCACCATTGAGATATTCTGCAGAAAAGAAAAAGAAAGATTAAATAAGAATCACAGTGTCATAATATATACAATGTTCAGGAAATGATTGAAAACCATTAATAATACCAAGAATCAGGACAATTGTAGGATAAATGACAGAAGACAATCAATAGATGCTAACACTAGAATGAATCAGATGTCAGAAATGTCTTTCTTTTTTTGAGACAGAGTTTCATTTGGTTACCCTGGGTAGAATGCAGGGGTGTCATAGCTCACAGCTCACAGAAACATTAGACTCTGAGTTTCAGTTGATCCTCTTGTCTCAGCCTCCCACATAGCTGGGACTATAGGCCTCTGCCACAATGCCTGGCTGGTTTTTCTATTTTTAGTAGACATGGCATTTCATTCTTGCTCAGGCTGGTCTTCACCTCCCAAGCACAAATAATCCACCTGGCTCAACCTCCCAAAGCATTAGGATTACAGGTATGAGCCACCAAACAGCAGAAACGGCTTATAAAGATTTTAAAACAGCAGCCATAAAAAAAAAAAAAGCTTTAATAAGCAATATATTCTCTTAAACCATCAAAATTTATAGCATAGAAAATTTCACCAAAAATGTAAAAATTATAAATGATTTAAAGAATAGAAATAATAGAACTAAAAATATATAAAACCTGAATTAATAAAAAAAAACCCCCACAACTCACTGAAGTGGGAATAATGATAAGGTGAAGGTTAAAGAATAAGACATCAGTGAACACGAGGACAATAGATTATATCCAATCTCAATAACAGACATAAAATAGACTGAAAAAAAATGACAGTATTTCATGAAAGTTGGAGACAATAAAAAAAAATCTAATATTTGTATCATCAAATTTTTTTAAGAGAGGAGAGACAGTTTGATTAAGAAAGTATTTGAGGAAATGACAAGTAAAAATTTTCCAATTTAAGAAATAGCAGAAGCTAAAAGATTCAAGAAACTAAACAAGCCCCAAATAGGATATTCAAGAAAATCAACACTAGGCTTGGCACCTGTAGCTCTGTGGTTAGGGTGCAGGCCACATATACCAAGGTAGGAAGGTTCAAACCCAGCCCGGGCCTGCTAAAGAACAATGACAACTGCAACAAAAAATAGCTAGGAATTATGGTGGGCACCTGTAGTCCCAGCTGCTTAGGAGGCTAAGGCAAGAGAATCGCTTAAGCCCCAGAGTTGGAGGTTGCTGTGAGCTGTGACACCAAAGCAAAAAAAAAAAAAAAGAAGAAAGAAAAGAAAGAAAGAAAATCAACACCAAAACACATTGTAGTTATATTTCTGAAAAATAAAGATAATAATAAATTTGAAACCATTCACCGCAAGAGTATGTATTATTTATAGGCAATAGTAATTTGAAATCCACTGCATTTCTCATCCCAAATCCTGGAATCCAGAAAGAAGTGACATAATATATTTCAAATAACTCAAGAAAAGAACTGAAAATTCTATCTCAGCTAAAAATAATCATCAGTGAGAAAGATGAAATAGAAACATTGACATGGTACAGTAGTTAGATTTAAGAGCCCATACAATCATTAAAAAAAAAGGAAGTATCAATTTTGTTAGAACTCTGGAAAACAGTCAAAAGGATACAGCTAAATTAAGAAAAAGGCAAGTTTAATATGCTAGGAAAATTTTGTTCTACTTATCTACATGGTGTGGTTGTGGGTTGAAGATGGTGTTTCTTGTTCCCAATGTGGGAAACTGGTCTGTGGATTCAGAAGGAACAGAACAGAGGTGATACTCAAAGAATTGTGATATCTGATATCACGTGTTGGGCCACTGCCTGGAAAGCTAATGTAAGACTCACATCTTTGTTTTACCTAAATCAGAATTCATTCAGTGTGGAGAAGTAGTAGGCATTCCTCAAAAACACACTGTGAAGTGAACAGAAATCCTAAGCACCCCGTAGTTGTGTGAGAAAAAGAATTGCAGTTGAGCAAAACAACAGAGTGCTCAAGTCCGGGGGAAAATCCAGGGAGAAAGTTTATTTGAAAATTCGAGAATTGGGAATTCAAAAGTGTTTACAACAGAGAATTTGGAAAGTCACGTGCATGCTCTGAGCAGGAAACATACAAAATTTTAAAAAGAAAAGAAAAGGGGGGGGGTACCTGTGACTTAAAGGAGTAGGGCACTGGCCCCATATACCAGAATACCGCAGAATACCGGAGGTGGCAGGTTCAAACCCAGCCCCGGCCAAAAAAAAAAAAAAAAAAAAAGAAAAAGAAAACATGAGAAAATTTTAAGAGTTCACTACTTTTGGCAGGTTTACAATTTTATCAGAAGTTGTAAATAGATAAGCATCAAGAGTCCCCAGTATAGAAACAATCTGATTTCTTTGTCTCTCTTTCTCTCTCATCATTCTAGGAAGTTTCTGTCAAAACAATAGCTGAACACTAGATAAAGAAATTAAGTGAACACACGTGACAAAAAACAGAAATTTTAGAAAAATCGTTTTGAAAAGTCTCCAAACACAGTAACTTTCATCTTTTTGATAACAGTCATTTGTTTTCTTCTTATTTTTTTTAAAAATAATAACCATTCTACCAATCTAGGATATTTCCTTGTGGTTTTAACTTGCATGTCCCTGATGATTAGTGTTGCTGAGCATTTTTTCATGTATATGTTGGCCATTGGTATGTATTCTTTTGAGTTTTCTATTTTGGTTCTATGCATATTTTTAATTAGGTTAATTTTTATTGAGTAGTTTAGATTTTATATATTATAAATTATATATATTAATTATATATAGACTATATATATTTTAATTTTATATATAAATATGTATTTTTATTATTTTTTGAAATTTTTGATTAATATGGGAGTACAAATGATTAGTTTACAATGTTTCTGTTTGTCTGGCTCTCTAGGAGATATGCCATCCCTCACATCTACCCAGAAGAAAAAAAAATTATTTTAGCATAAAGACATTTTCCATAGATTTTTTTTTTTTTTTTGAGATGGATTCTCACTCTGTTGCCCTGGGTAGAGTGCTGTGGCATCAGCTTAGCTTACAGCAATCTCTAGTGCCTGGGTTTAAGTGATCTTATTGCCTCAGACTCCAGGGTAGCTAGGAATACAGGTGCCTACCACAAAGCCTAGTTAATTTTTCTATTTTTAGTAGAGATAGGGGTCTCACTCTTGCTCATGCTGGTCTCAAACTCCTGAACTCTAGGAATCCTCCCACCTTGGCCTCGCAGAGTTCTAGGATTATAAGTGTGAGGCATTGCACTGGGCGTACTTATATATTTTTAACATTAGTCTCTCATTGGATGTTATGATTTGTAAACATTTTTTCCTCAATCTGTGGATTGTCTCTTCTCTCTGTTAATTATTTCATTTGCTGTGTGGAAGCCTTTTTGTTTGATGAAGTTCCATTTGTCTATTTTTGTTTTCTTTGCTTGTGTTTTGGGGTCCCTATCCAAACAAAACTATTCCCTAGGACAATGGCACAGAGCATTTTTTATTACTTTTTAAAATCTAATAGTTTAAAAAATTTAAGCATTATGTTAAAGTCTTTACTGCATTTTGAGTTGGTTTTTGTGTATGGCATGTGATAAATCTAATTTCATTCTTCTGCAGGCAGATATCCAGTTTTTCTGAACACTATTTTTGAAGATACTAACCTTATTGTGTGTTGTTGGATCAGTTGACTATTCATGCGTATATTTATTTGGAGTCTTTCCATTCTGTTCCATTGCTCCATGTGTCTGCTTTCATACCAGAACTATGCTGTTTTGATTATTATAGCTTTGTATATAGGTATGAAAAGCAGGTAGTATTATGTCTTTGACTTTTTTCCTTTTATTGAAGATGACTTTAGCTATGCGGGGTCTTTTGTGGTCCCATATACATTTTAGGATATGCTTTATATGTTGGTGAAAAATGTCATTGAGAGTTTGTGCATTGAACATGTCCATCTCCTTGAGTAGTATGGCCATTTTAACAATATTTAATTCTTTTAATCCATAAACATGGGCTATATTTTCATTTATTTATGTATTCTTCACTTTCTTTCATAATTTTTAAAAGGTAGGTCCTGCTATGTTGCCCAGGCTGGAGTGTAGTCACTACTTACAAGCATGACCACAGTATGTTACAACCTTTACTTTTTGGGTTGAAGCTGCCCTTCTGCCTCAGTGGTCATTTTTTCTACTTTTATTCAACCTAGTACTGCAAGTCCTAGCCAAAGTATTTGGTAAGTGAAATAAATAAAAGGCATCCAAATCAGAATGAAAAAATTATTAATTTTTCTCATACATGAACACCAAATATATATTCATTTTTTGTGTCTTCGATTTCTTTCCTGAACTAATGCACGAATTTATCAAAAGTTGTACAATACAAAAATAAACACACAAAATCAACTGTATTTCCACATACTAATGAAAAATGTGAAAGGAAATAAAAAAAATTTGATTCCATTTACACTGGCATCAAATAGGATAAAATACTGAGGAATACAGTTAACCAATGAAGTGAGAGATTTATACATTGAAAATGATAAAACACTGATAAAATCAAATGAGACACAAATAACACAAAATGACATCTTTTATCGATGGATTGGAATACTTACTACTGTAAAAATGTCCAAAGCAATCTACAGATTCAATGAACTCCTTGTCAAAATCCCAATATCATTTTTTACAAAAATTAAAAAATCATGGAACCATGAAGGACCTCTAAGAATTAAAATAATCTTAATAAAGAACAAATATAAAAAGTTCCATTCATACAATTTCAAAACATATTACAAAGTCACAGCTATCAAAAAAGTATGGTACTGTGATAAATGTAGACATACAGATTAATGAAACCCAATAAAGAGACCAGTAACAAACTGACACATGTACATTCAACTGAACTTTGGCAACAATGACAAGAATGCACAATGGAAAAATCATAGTCTCTTCAACAAATGGTGTTGAAATTACATTTTCACATGCACAGGATGAAATCAGACTCTTAACACCACACATAAAAGTCAACTTAACAGATTCAACACTTAAATGTAAGTCCTGCAACTTTTAAATAAGTAGAAGAAAACATAGAGAAAAAAGGTTCATTGCATTAGTCTTGGTCATGTTTTGTTACGACACCAACCTATAGGCAAGAAAAGAGAAAAAGTAGACAAGTGGAACTACATCAAACTAAGAAGTAAAGAAAACAATCAGTGAAATGAAAAGGTAGCCTATAGAATGTGAGAAAATATTTGCAAGCTTCACATATAATAAGGCATTAATATGTAACTTATGTGAGACTCCTACAACTCAGTAGTTTTACAAAAAAGGAAAGGAAACTTCTGATTAAAAAGTGGGCTAAAGATCTGAACAGCCATTTATCCAAAAACCACATACAAATGGCCAATAGCTATATAAAAAGATGCTCAACATGACTAATCATCAAAGAAATGAAAATCAAAACCACCATGAAATATCACTTCACCCCTGTTAGGATAGCTGTTGTTATAAAAATCAAAGATAAGTGTTGGTAGGAATGAGGAGAAAAATGAAATCCTGTATACAATTCACGCAAATGTAAATTGATATAGTCATTATGTATGGAATTTGCTCAAAAAAGTTTATACATATATACAAACACATGTATGTATAATGCATTAACTTGTATAATGCATTAGTCAGGATTCTCCAAAGAATAGTAATTAATATATGTAAAAGGGGATTCATTACGATAACTGACTCACGGGATTATGGAGGCCAAAAAATACCAAGACGGGTTCTCTGCAAGCTAGATAACTAGGAAATCCAGTGGTCTAATTTCTGACTCCCAAGCCTGAGAACTCTCTGGAGCTAATATTACCACTCTTGAGTCTGAGGCTGAAAACTTGAGAACAAGGAAGGAAGCGGGGACACTGCTGTAAGTTTTAAGGTGTAGAGTTCTGATGTCTGAAGACAGTAGGAGACGGATGTCCCAGCTCCAGAAGGAAGAGAATTCACCCTTCCTCAGCCTTTTTGTTCTTTTCAGGCCCTCAGTGCATTGGATGGTGCCTGTCTACTTGGTGAGGGTGAGTCTGCTTTATTCAGTCTAATGTTGACACATAAAATTAACCATTACACATAGGATTCACCACTTATACATCTGGGTAGTTATCAAAAAGTTAGAAATCAGAATATTGAAGACATTTGGATTGTCATGATCATTGCCACATTATTAGTACTAGGCAAAATATGGAAATGACCTAAATGTATATCTGCAGAATAATGCGTGAAGAAAATGTGGCACATACACACTTACATTGGCTGTTATCAGCCACAAAAAGAAAGAAGTACTGTCATATGTTGCAATATGGATGGACTTTAATGACATTATGCCATGTGAAATAAGACAGTCACATGTGTGCAAATGCTTTATGATTCCATTTACATAGATACCCAAATTGGTCAAACTACGGAAGCATGAAGTAGAAAGGTGGTTTCCAGGGACTTGACTGAAGGAGAAATGGGAAGTTTTTCAATGTGTATAAAGTTTCAGTTATGCAAGATAAAAAATTCTAATTATCTGCTTACAACACTTTCCTATAGTTAACATACTGTACTGTTCATTTAAAATATGTTAAGAAGGTAGAACTCGTGTTTTTCCCCACAATAAATAAAATGTTCACGTTCACAAGCACACACACACACACGCACAGGTTGCATTGTGCGATTTTCTTTGTATGCTTGTTATCAATTATACTTCTTGGATCTGTGATTTTATTGTAATTCAAAAATTTGAAAAAAAATTTGGTCATTATTTCTTTAAATATTTTTCTCTGCTTGCCTCCTTTTCAAAAGAGATTCCAATTATGTGACTTTTTTTTTTTTTTTTTTTTTTTTGCAATTTTTGGCTGGGGCTGGGTTTGAACCTGCCACCTCTGGTATATGGGGCCGGCGTCCCACTCCTTGAGCCACAGGTGCTGCCCACATGAGTTCTTTTTTTTTTTTTTTTTTTTTTTATCTATCTCAAGTTCACTAATCTTTTACAGTTTGTAACCTGTTATTAAATAAATAAGTTATTCTTCTCATTTGTTTATTTTTTTGAGACAAAGTCTCACTTTGTTGCCCTCTATATAGACAGCTGTCATGTCACAGCTCACAGCAACCTCAAACTGTTGGGCTCAAGTGATACTCTTGCCTCAGCCTCCCAAGTAGCTGGGACTACAGGCACACACCACAATATCAGGTTTCTTTTAGAGATTGGGTCTCACTGTTGCTCAGGCTGGTCTTGAACTCTTGAGTTCAGACAATCCATCTCCTGGGCTTCCCAGAGTGCTGGGATTATAGGCCAGAGCCATCACACCCGGATGTATGTATTTGTCCTATTTAATACATTATATTTTTCACATCTGGAAGTATTATTTATTACTTTTCAATTAAGTTTCTTTTATCATTAATGTATTAATTTCCTTTAAAACATGAACATACTGGGCAGTGCCTGTGGCTCAAAGGAGTAGGGGGCCGGCCCCATATGCCTGGAGGTGGCGGATTCAAACCCAGCCCTGGCCAAAAACTGCAAAAAAAAAAAAAAAAAAAAAAAGAAAAAAAAAGAAAAAAAAGAACATACTTATAATAAATATTTTAATTATTTATTTTTGTCATTTGAGGGTTTGTTATATTGTATAATGTTTCTGCTAATAATTTGCTATAGTTTTCTGCTTCTTTGCATGTCCAGTTGTTTTTAATAAGAAAGTTGATGTTACATTTTTGAGTATAATATTTTGTGTAATCCTTGAAAAACTGGTGGAGTTTACTCTGGGAGGCAATTAAACTAATGGGTGGTAAGCTTGATCCTTTTGAGGCTTGTTTTAAGCTTTTTAGTTTTTTGGAATGGTAAAAAAAAAAAATGTTATCATTCAGGGCCTGGTTTAATCCTATTGACAAGGTTTGACCCTTTTAGAATCTCTATTAAATTCTCTGGGTGTTCAAAAGGGCCCTTCAGTCTGGTCAGCTGGGGTTTCAGTGTCTTCCAGTCCTGTGTAAACTCTTATGATTACTCACTTTATTGTTCCCCAGTAATTTCTAAGTATGAAATTTCTTTCTACATATGCAAGTTTATATTCTCCTATAGACTTAAAACGTCCCTTAGGAAGATTTATGGTATGATTTTTCTGCAGTCATCTAGCCTTCAAGTTTCAGCCTCCTTAGCTTCCCACAATTTCCATCTTTATTTCCTCAACTCAGTGAGATAACCTTTCATCAATCCTGTGTACTCCCAGTGTTGTGGCTTTCAGCATCCTCCTGTATTTTGGTATAGAGTAAAGCATTTGACTTCTAGCATGTTTTGTGATTGTGAATCCAGGATGTGCTAGGTAACATATCCAATGTGGCTCCCAATCCTGGTTTACAAGCCCTTGTTAAACTCCTCAAGTGCTGGGTGAAACTGGTAACTTGTAACATGTAAAACATGGCAGTGATGATGGTATTTATTTTCATGATTACTTTACAATATAAATGACTTTCATTTTGCTGGCACTCTTTTACCTCTCATTTTGTGACTCCAATGAAGCCAGGTGACACACTGTGAAATAATCAATAGAAACCCCATGTTTCACAGGATCAAAGGAGACCTTACTGAATTTTTTTTTTTTTTTTTTTTGTCACCCTTGGTGGAGTGCCGTGTGTCATAGCTTACAGCAATCTTAAGCTCTTGGGCTCAAGGGATCCTCTAGCCTCAGCCTCCCAAGTAGCGGGGACTATAGGCACCTGCCACAACCTCTGGCTATTTTTAGAGATGGGCCTAGCTCTTGCTCAGGTTGGTCTTGAACTTCTGAGCTCAGGCAATTCACTCACCTCAGCTTCAACCTCAGTTCAACAGGTCTTGAGAGATGAAATTCTGCCAGCTACCTATGTGTGAGCTTGGAAAAAGATCATACCCATGCTGAACCTTGAGAAAACCATGAACCTGGACTATACCTTAAATAACACTGAAGTAATGGACCCAATTATACTAAGTCTGGAATTCTTGACCACAGAAGCTCTGAGACCATGAGTGTCTTAGGCTACCAAGTAGTACACTGAGTAAGCATTACAATAACAGACAAATAATACAGGGCTATATTCTTGTTCTTTGGAATGTAGAATTAACTTTTCTGATTGTAATGTTTTCACATGCTTTAACTAGAAGACACAAAAGTTTTTTTTTTCAATTATAAGTAAGTAGAACATTATTATTTGCATATGAACAAATGCACATTTTCTTTAACAAATCACAGTAAAATGTTAAATGTCGTGGCTTGAGGTACACTAAAAGTCTCTGAATGTCATTTTCATCTATAATGACTTCTAATATCAATAATACTCTAACCATGTTTAGCACACCTGATATGCAAATAAGCTACAGAAAACCAATGTTCTATAGTGTATTTATAGCATGTCACTGAACAGACCATTTATCAAATGAGTAAACTGTAAAAATAGAAAAGCTTTCTTTTAAAGTGCACCTAGGCTTGGCACCTATAGTATAGTGGTAATGGCGCCAGCCACATACATCAAGGCTGGCAGATTCAAACCTGGCCGGGGCCAGCTAAACAATGACAACTTCAACAAAAAATAGCTGGGCATTGTGGCGGGCACCTGTAGTCCCAGCTACTTAGGAGGCTGAGGCAAGAGAATCACTTAAGCCCAACAGTTGGAGGTTGCTGTGAGCTGTGATGCCACAGCACTCTACCGAGGGTGACATAGTAAGACTCTGTCTCAAAATAAATAAATAAAGAAATAAATAATAAAATGCATTGATTGTAAAAGTAAATCCTACAAAACATTTTTTTGAATGTTAAACATCATTTTGATCTTTGTCATTTCTCTAGGAAGAGCCCAAATACGTACCTTGTGAAAAGACTTTGAAGAATTCTTAAAATTTCTTATGGAAATTTAAAAACTGTTTTTTGCCTTGCTTAAATTAGCAACTGTTCCATATTTAGAGTTGTATCTATTTTTAGCATTAATAATAATTAAGCACAAAAAGTGTTTTTTAGAATATACATTAATATACAAGTATTACTTTGAGAGCTCTGTAGACCTTTTTGTTTGTTTTTCATAAAATTCTTTCTTGTTATATAAAAAATAGGAAGAAATGACATTAAAAGAGTTAGTATTCAAATATTTGATGAGGCTAATACTTTATTAACTTGAAAGTTTTGAACACCATATATTTTGCTAAGTGTTCAACATAGATATTAAACCCATTTCCTTTTTCAGAGAAGTGGCTAAAACTTGTAATCAAAAGGAAATTATTAAGCTTTTTGTGTGGGTGTTAAGAAATTAAAAAGCATTGTGACTATAGTAAATGCTTTGAAATTTGCTTCAAGCATAGAGTTTATGAAGTCTTTTTTTTTTTTTTATTAAAAAGTAGATTTTCTGTTGGATACAGAATCTCATAGTTTCAAACCAAACCCTTGGCAGTCGTTTACTTTTCATAAAGGAAGTAAAATAAATCTTTAACCAGAAATTTTATTGCATTTAATTAAACTTCTTTAATAAAGTTAAAAGGCATGAAAATTGTGCACAAGCAATATTAAAATTCACTCAGGCTCAAGCATTCCTAAGAAATGAAATAATCATGTTAAAACAAATTATAGATGGCAATTTAAATGAAAATATGGAGAATCTTTGAAAAAGCCTATTTTAACATGTGTTTGCCATTGATAATCTTATTCTTCTTATGAATTTAAAATTTAATTTTACTTTGAATCTCTACTATTTAGAGATAATTGTATCCATGGATTAGCAAGGTAAAATATATTCGAACTGTCACATAAAGCAGAGAAAAAAGCCCAGTTTATAGTGAAGAGTACCTATTTCTATAAGACATAATAGTTTTGTAAAAAAAAAATAAATGCTTAAATGCTTTATGAAGATTTATTAAAACTTTAAAGTAATTTTTATTTTCTAAAATTCAAATATTTTGTAACAAGTAGACAGATAAAAACCATGCTGGAATTTTAAATGATAGAATATTAGGATTGTGACAGAAGCATTTAAAAAGAACACAGATACCAATTGAAAGTGGTCCTCAATGGCCAAATTTGGTACAATGTGCCAAATTCAACAAAAAAAAAAATCAATAAAACAATAGATTAGAATTCAGAGAAAAAAAAACCCAAAATATCCTCAAGTTCATAATGATATAAATAGATAATATAGTCATTTATATCAATAAATAGATATAAATAGTCATTGAATAAATAAATCAAAGAGGAATATAGATGAACTCTTCCTAAAATGTGAATTCCTATTAGTAAATGTCAAAAAGGAGAAAAGTATTCAAAGAATGAAGAAAATAGAAAATTAAAATTTTCTATTTATAAAAAATAACCAGAATAATAATTGCATTCTATTTTTTTTATCATCAATGTATAGGAAAATTAGTTGATAGAAGGATTGTGTACAAAAAGATAATTATTTTGTCCCAACATATCTCACCTAGAAAAAATTCCAAAAATTTATAGCATTTTGTTTCTTGTTTCTATAGCCAATTGAGAGTTTTGGATTTTTATGATTTTCACTTTTGTACACTGACTTTCAAATTAACTTTACTCAAGTATCAGAGGGCTTTGTTTAACTCTGTAAAACTATTTTATAACTCAGATACAAAGGATTGAATTAGCCATGTGCCTCATTTTACTGCATCTTTGTTTGTACCCTCATCTAATTCTGTTTTTTACTCAGTTATCCTTTCCTTTAATATCTGCTGTAATGTCTTGCTATCTTTTAGCAGTATCATTCAATAATTATTTGTCTGAGAAACATTATTTTGAAAGTTATAGAGACTATTGTATTTTTCTATGTATAATTCATACTTTTTTGCCCAATACCTGAGGGAAAAATAAGGGTGTACGTTATGCATGGGTACTATAGTTTTGGGAGTGGGGGAGCCCACCAAGCCTCCTGGGGCCACGGTGCCCACCTGCCTGGGCCTGTTTGGTGCACATGATTCCAGTCCGGAAGGAAGGAGGATCCAGTGGGAGTGGAGTGGAGCAGCCTTAGAAGTTCTCACCCCACCAGTCACACATGTGGACATCTCAGCTGCAGCCCCTAATGTGGCAGGGAGGGAAGAGTTCCCAGGGGAGAAGGAGGGCGAAGCCTTCACAGAGCAAATGGCTGTAGGAGAGCAGTATACTCTGCATATTTACTAGGCAGGGTAAAGGATATAAATGTTAAGAGCTGAAACATAAGTAGAAAGAGGAAGATAACCTAAAGAAATTGTTAGAATGAGGTTTCTTAGCAGAAGGCATATCAAAAGTAAAGATAGGGTGGTGCCTATCTTTAAGGAGTAGCGCGCTGGCCCCATATACCGGAGGTGGTGAGTTCAAACCTAGCCCTTGCCCATAATAAAACAAAACAACAACAAAAAAGTAAAGATACTGAAATTACAATAGGTTTGCTTTTTGAAGAATATCAATTAGTAACTCAATATGTTTGGTTTAAAGTCCCATATTTTCTAAATTGATCTAGAGTTCTAAAAAATAAAATTAATATTCACATATTTATTGTTCTTTATTATGATTATAGATTTATAAACATCAACGGCATAGGGTTTGAAAATAGTTTGCTAGATATCATTTAATTAATTGAAAAATAAAATTACCCCAAATATAAGATTCCTTACTAGATAATTAATCACAAATTTATTACTCTTCTTAGCATATAACCTTTGGAATAAAGAAACTAGTAAAAACATATGTCACATATTATTTTAAATAAACTTCACTGATATATAATTTAGGTGCAGTGCACTGAACCTGCATTATAGTTTGACTGTCATGTATATGCATAAAATATGCACAGCATCCAAAATGCAGAACATCAGAATCCTGTATAGAATTGTTTTCATGACCCTTTATAGTCAAATCCTTCCATCATATTAGATTATGCAGCAACCACTAGTGTTCTTTTTTTTTTCTTTCTTTGCTACTATGATTTACTTTGCTTTTTCTAGAATTTTAAAATAAAACTTTACAGTATGTAGTCTTTTATGTCTAGCTTCTTCACTAAGCATGTTTCTTCAATTCATCCTGTAGTTTTGTTTCAGTGATTTGTTTGATTCATTGCTGACTAGTATTTCAATATACTGATATGCCATAATTTGTTCATCCATTTGCTAGATGATAAAATTTGGATTATTTACAGATTGAGTCATATATATATATTTAAAGGCTGCTAGGTTGTTGCTTAGTGAAAGAAGTCAGAACTCAAATTAGACCTCCTATTTGATCCTGCAATCCCATTACTAGGCAACTATCCAGAGGAAAAGAATCGTTTTATCTTAAGGACATTTGCACTAGATTGTTTAGATCATTGTCAATTAAAGTGGTAATCTTGGCAGCAGGCCCACAGGAGGGCTACTGAATCTACTAGTTTAAGCTGTGATTCTATTTGGCACAAGCAATAGATATATGCACTAATTTGGAATTTAATAGGCAGTTTTAGAAATGACACAGGTGTAGAGAAATTGATAAGCCCTTCCCATATCCTGAGTTAGCCAGAAACTACATATGCATAGCAGAGATTGGAGCAGGCCCATGCAGCCCCACACCTTCATGGTCAGCAGAGATTACTGGCACATACAAAGATGTGAGACAGCCCTATAAGAAATATTATAATAATAAAAGCTCATGGAAAATTAAAACTGACATATCAATATTTTCTTCACATTATATGTAGGGAAGTATTTTGACAATGTGTATGGCTATTCCAAAATTGGGTTAAGAATATTTTGCCTTCCCAACAAAGTATATGTGGAATGATTGCATATGGAAAAGTCGGTCCTTACTAAGAAGTTTATTAGTTTTTCTTGACATGAAATGAAAATGGTGAGTGTGGTTTGTCAATTATATATAATAAAAATGTGTTGATTACATATTCACATTTATTTATTACATATAAAAACCATTAGCTTTATTTACTTTTAACTAGTGATAAATTTTAAACAATTATGGGCAGAATGACATTTCCATGGGCAGACATTCCAAAATCTATTCATAATGTCTTGATTAACTCTGACAAGAGAGGAAATGGCTGCTGTAAATAGTTGTATCATTCATTCATTTCATTATTGAACTCTTACTTTAAAGATCATCTCTGATGCTAACTGAGGCTAGAGTTTACTGGCTTCACAGAATAATTAAAATTGGGAGAATCCAACAAGTGCCAAGAATCAACAATGAAATGGCCAATTACTTCACTGGTTAGATTGCAAGCTACTTGATGGTGAGAAATGCACTTTTTATCTTTATATCTCTGCTACCTTCCTGTTTCTGAGACCAGTGCCTTCCTAGTAATTCAATACTAATAGTATTATTATACTACAGTATAGTTATGGTTATATAACTACAGTATAACTACAGTTATATATATATATAGTTATATAACTATAGTTATTCTATACAGTATAACTACAGTTATATATATAGTTATATAACTATAGTTATTATCCAGTATAACTCTACTACAGTATAGTTTATACTATGTATGAGTAGCAAAAATAACTATAAAAAAAAACCAATAGACAAATAATTCATCAAATTAAATACCGTATATACTCGAGTATAAGCTGAGTTTTTTTGGCACAAAATTTGTGCCAAGTTCGGGATTTTCGGCACAAATTTTGTGCCGGAAAAAACTCGGCTTATACTCGAGTATATACGGTAATAGGATTAGAAGTGACACATATATATGAAACAGATAATTCTGGAAAAAGATCCAATTTCAATTCTGAAAATTTTTATATTTCATTCAGTTTTATTCTTGATATCCATTTGTAGTTGCTATCTACCTGCCCTTTCTACTGGAAGACTTTTCCCTTTTGTTCTTCCTGCACAATGTTTAACCTATCTTTCGAGATTCAGCTCAAGTTCGAAAATGCCAGTGAGAATAAGGCTGACTAATGTACTTAAAAAATAAATTTTTTTCATCACAATTTAGTTCAAATGAAATTTGGTTTTTGTACATACAACAATGTGTGAAAAAATCCAATATTAAACAATAATGAAAAATTCAATATGAAATAATAATAATAATGAAATATTTAATCTAATATTAAACAATAATGAAGACAATGTATCGATGCATAAAAGAAAACTCAATATTAGAAATTTAGTAAGATTAATTGCTTACAAATTTGAAAATCTATCTCCAGTGAGTATGTACATAAATAAATAAGGATATTTTTCTGTTTCCTTCTGTTCTTTTTCAGATTTGCAAAGATAAAGTGGGTTATTATCTGTTGTCATTTAAAATATCTTGTGGAGAATGAATGATAGAAAAAGATTGTTAAATTGAAATTGAAATTCATAATCGCTATTAATAATGCCAAAGTCAAAAGTAGGGAAAAATTTTCCAAAACCTCATCTTGCATTACAATTTTAATATGCATTATTTTCTCACATTCACACATTTTTCCTCCAAAGCACAATGAAAACAATGCAGCTTAATTTTAGGAAAATTCGTGATATTATTGAATGATTGCTTAAACCACGTCAGTGTCTGAGATCTACATGTAGAAACCTTCACTGCCTCATTTTGTCTGTTTGCATAGATACAATTGGTGGACCTAAGCAAATACCACCAGGTTATTCAAATTTCATTTCTATTCTGCAAATGTTTTATTGGGATTTTCTCTAATGAGTTTCATTGTTATTGCCTTTCAATATAAAATTACAACAACGGCATATTTAAAGTGATAAAATAAAAGAATAAAATCAAATACAATGGGAAAATAGTAGTAAGAAATACTGTGACAAATAACTAAATGCTTTTTTGCCATGTATACATATTGCATAAGAGAAAAATGGCACAAATTTCTCTAAAACTGGATCAGATCCTAGATTGTTATCACCAGTGCATCACTTCTAATATTTGTCTGAATTATTATGGTGATTTCTTAGTTAACTATAACAAATGGTATGCTCTCCTATTGAGGAACACCAGATGAATATTAACTATGACGATTAAAAAGGAATAAGAACAGAAGCAGGGTTTGTCAGCCTGTCAGCACACTAGTACAGCAACCTTTCCTATGGCAACCCAGATCAAACAATGAAATTTAGCAAGAAGTTCTGTACAGATCCCAAATTGTCAACCCATTTGTGCAGTAAGCTAATGAATAACCACGTGTGCTGATCTTAATATGGACAGATGAAGAAATGCCAAGGAAACTACTGCTGCAATTACTCTTCTGTTTGTGGCAAATCAGTTATTGGTATATAGTTTACAAAATACAGGCTGGACAACTAGGGTAATGAGATGAATGTGTTGAGGAATGATTCTAGACTATACTGTCTGTTTAAAATATATATATATATATATATACTATATATATGTAGACTATATATATAGTCTGTTTTTTATACACACACACACACACACACATATGACCATATGTACGGTCATATATATGTTTTCTTATCTTGAACCAAAAAGCCACATATTTTATAAATAAGATAATTGTAAAAAATATTTGAACAGATCTGCACCTAGTATAATGCTTTATCAGGAAGATTATGTTTGGCTGTTCTTTTTTTTTTTTTTTAACCAAAGTAAACAGAGTATTGCCCCCAGAATCCAAATGCCCCAGAACTTGAACAACTTGGAATCTCAATGAAAAATTTGAGGAAATTTTGCCCAAAATCTGAATGCTGCTTTGGAATGCAAATGCCTAGCATGTTGTTCCTGTATTTTTGTGCATTCATTTCCCAGCGCTAGGGCCACCCATGCTGTTGAACCTTTGGTTTATTGTCGGAAGCTGTTACTGAAACCATCTGGTGTGATTTTTGCTGCTAATTTTTTGCTTCTTTGCCTGTTCTGTGTTATTTTTTTTTTTTAATATAATAACAACTTAGTGTATTTGCCATGGGTTATAAAATATTTAGTGAGGAAAATAAGAGGAAAGCTGTTAGAGCTACAATGTTAAGAAAGAGCTTATCTACCACTAAGCGTGAATGTGATACACGTGAGGCTGATCGTGCTACTAAGTTCAGGGATGCCTAAATCAACTGTTTGTACGATTTTGAAAAATAAAGACGCTGTCAAAACAGCTGATGTGGTGAAAGGGGTTACAACACTGATGTCTAGGAGATCGAAAAGTGTGGAAGAGATGGAAAAACTCTTAGTTTGGATTAATGAAAAACAGCTGGCTGGTGATGTGATTTCTTAGTTAATAATTTGTGAGAAAGCCAAGGTCCTCCACGATGCTGTACTGAAAGGCATGCCTGATACTAGTGCTCAAAAGGACGAGTTTAAAGCCAGAAGGGGGTGGTTCAAAAACTTTAAGAAAAGGACTGGGACCCATAGTGGTGTGACGCACAGAGTGGCTGCCAGTTATAATTCAGAAGCAGTATAAAAATTTGTAATGTAAAGGAATTTGAGGAACTTGTGAACAGTGAGGGGTATGTTTTGAACTGAGTTTTCAATTGTGACAAAACAGGCTTTTATAGTTTTAGGTTTTTGAATTTTTAATTGTATTTATATAAATAAATATATTTTTATTCAAATATTATTATTTGTTAATATTTCACCTTAAAATCTAGTGTATTTACTGTTAAAATAATTTTGAAAATTTGAGTTTGTGGGATCCAGGAACAGATTAATTCAGTTTCTATTATTTTAAAGGGGAAAAATTGCCTTGAAACTGAAGCGATTTGGAACTTGAATGGAGATCCAGAAAATAGATTAAGTTTGGATTCCAAGGTATCACTGTATGTAGACAATGGGGTCTTAGATTATGAACCAGAAGCATTTTACCACATAGTAGAATACATCAAAGAGGCATAATGTTAATCTGTGAAGAAAGTCTCAATAAACATATATTGTATGTATGTAATACAGGTCATAGCCATAATCTAAATTTATCATGAAATTTCCACAGTATTTTTTTACCCACTAATCAGAAATAAGACAAGGTCTTCTATGGAATCAACTTTGTATTATCATCTTTCAAGTCTGTCATAATTTCTTTTATGACCTTAACTATTAAAAATCAAAATGTAGCTTTTGTGCAATTATTACCAAACATTAATTTATACTGAATTTGCTAATGTAGGATTTAATTATCTATGGATCCAATATTTTTAAACCAAAGCTTCTTAAAAAATTCTAAATGGATTTTTTTCAAACTCCATCAATTGTTTTTACTCTATTTGTAAAGTTTTCAAGCTCTAAATAATTTTAACTATTCTATTAAATGATCATATTTCTTAAAGATTGCAGTCCCTAATTTTATTCTAACACCTGCTTTGTTGGCCTTCTGGAAATAGACATCATATCTCTCCCAATTTCAATCCCCTGTTTCCCCTTGTTGCTTACTTCCTTGTTTTTCTGAAGTATATTTTTAAATAATGCCCCAATACAGGTAATATAGATAAATAAAAGTAAAAAAGGTAATACATTTCTAAATCCAAAATGCTTCATTCCACGGTCATATTTGACTAATAATTTATGTGAAAATAGAATTCTAAGATAAAAATAATCTAAAAGAATTTGTGTTATTCAGAGAGCCCTCTCCATTAGGAATATGTTTCCTCTAGATGTCATAAATTTTCCCACATTTTTAATTTAAAAAGTTGTTCATTCTATTTTCTCCTTTTTTTTTTCTTGGATAAATCCTCTGTCTTTAATTTTCTTTAACAGTATTCTTTTTTTATACATTCCATGACTTTTTAAAAATTATATTCTCCTCTTTAGAAGTTCAATAGTACAAGTAGAAAATGGTACAATTTACAACAGCCATTTTCTGTCTTGTCAGAGTTAATCATAATATTATGAATACAATATTTTTTTTTAATTTAAGCAATGATAACAATGCCTAAATTAATTTGTTTTATTTCTAGTTTATTATTATATTTATTATATATTGTCTCATACTGAATAGAGTAAAACTGAAAGCTTTTCCACTTAGAACTATAATAGACAAGTATGTCCTCTATTTCCACTACTATTCAACATATTTCTGAAAGTTCTAGCCAATGCAATCAGTCAAGAAAAGGAGCGTAAGGGCATTGAACGGGGAACAGAGGAGGTCAAACTCTCTAGAAAACCCCAAAGACTCAACCACAAGACTCCTGGAAGTGATCAAGAAATACAGTAACATCTCAGGATATAAAATCAATGTCCACAAATCAGTAGCCTTTGTATATGCCAATTACAGACAAGTTGACATGCTAATCAAAGATATAATTTCCTTCACAGTGTCTTCAGAAAAAATGAAATACCTAGGAATAATCTAATAATAGAGGTAAAGAAGAAATGAAATAGCAGAAGACATTAACAAATGGAAGAACCCACAAATAGGAAGAATCAACATTCTTAAAATGTCTATACTACCCAAAGCAATCCACAGATTCAATGCAATACCCATTAAAATAACTACATGGGGAAAAAAATAAATCTTCATTTTGTATAGAACCAGAAAAAATCTCATATAGCCAAGGCAATTCTCAGTAATAAAAACAAAGCTGGAGGCATCACTCTAGCAGTCTTTAGGCTATGTTACAAGTCCACAGTGATTAAAACAGCATTGTATTAGCACACAAAAAAGACATAGACATATGGAAAAGAATAGAAAATCAAGAGATGAAACCAGTCTCTTGTAACCATCTGATCTTTGATAAACCAAACAAAAGCATACACTGGGGAAAAGCATCCCTATTCAATAAATGGTGCTGGGAGAACCGGATAACCACATGTAAAAAACTGAAAGTCAACTCGCACCTTTCACCACTTATAGAAATTGATTCAAGCTGAATAAAATATTTAAATCTAAGAAACAAAATGATAAAAATCTTGGAAGAAAGTGTGGGAAAAACTCTTGAGGATGTTGGCCTGGGGAATAATTTTATGAAGAAGACTTCCAGGGCAAATGCAACAACAACAAAATAAACAAATGGGTCTTAATTAAGCTGAAAAGCTTCTGCATAGATAAAGACACAACAATTTAAGAAAATAGATGCCTTTCAAAATGGAAAAAAGATAGTTGCATGTTATGAATCTGATGAAGGCTAGATAACTAAGATCTATAGAGAACTCAATCAACAAAAAAGAGCAAACAATCCTATCTATCACTGGGCAAGAGACATGAACAGAAAAGACAGATGAATGGCTAACAAACATATGAGAAAATGCTCATCATCTCTAATCATCAGAGAAATACAAATCAAAACCACCCTGAGTTA
This sequence comes from Loris lydekkerianus, assembly GCA_963574355.1. Classification (NCBI taxonomy): domain Eukaryota; kingdom Metazoa; phylum Chordata; class Mammalia; order Primates; family Lorisidae; genus Loris; species Loris lydekkerianus. The sequence goes on along the minus strand of CAUYPK010032203.1, from coordinate 62,651 downwards.
TCACCTAACCACAATGAGAATAGTCCACATCACAAAGTTCCAAAGTTGCAGATGTTGAAACAGATATGGAGAGAAGGGAACACTTTCACACTGTTGGTGAGGCTGCAAACTAATACAGCCTCTTTAATAAGTACGGAGAATTCTAAAGAACTCATATTAGACCTCCCATTTGATCCTGCAATCCCACTACTAGGTAACTTCCCAGAAGAAAAAAAATTATTTTATCATAAAGACATTTACACTAGATTATTTACCGCAGCTCAGTTTACAATCGCTAAGTTGTAGAAACAACCTAAATGCTTGTCAACCCAGGAATGGATCAACAAATTTCGGTATATGTATACCATGGAATACTATTCAGCAATAAAAAGATGGAGACTTTACATTTTTTGTATTAATTTGGCTGGAGGTTAAACTAAACTAAACTAAACTAAACTACACTAAAATAAACTCTTCTTACTAAAATATCCCAAGAATGGAAAAGCAAATGTCTGATGTACTCAACAGTAATATCAAGCCAGCAGATGTTCTAATACATGCCCACATAAGAAAAAAAACTTAATTCGGGTAGCACCTATGGCTCAGTGAGTAGGGCACTGGCCCCATATACTGAGGGTGGAAGGTTCGAACCCAGCCCCGGCCAAAATGCAACAAAAAAAATCCAGGTGTTGTGGCAGGTGCCTGTATTCCTAGCTACTTGGGAGGCTAAGGCAAGAGAATCACCTAACCCCAAAAGCTAGAGGGAAGTTGCTGTGAGTTGTGATGCCACAACACTCTACCAAGGGTGACAAAATGAGACTGTCTCTAAAAAAGAAAAGAAAAGAAAAGAAAAGAAAAGAAAAGAAAAGAAAAGAAAAGAAAAGACAAGACAAAACTCAATTCAATTCAAGATCAAAGGAGGGGGGATGAGGGAGGGGAGAAGGGAGGGGATTGGTGTGCTCCTAGTTGCTTAATGAGACCAATGTAAAGGTATATAGCACAGATCTTGGGTTCAGGACACAACTACAAGAGGGACTCTACCTAACAAATGCAAATAATGTAAGCTAATTGTTTGTATCCTCATATTAACTGGAATTAAAATAAGTGAACAAGCACAAAGAAAGAAGTGATAAATTTTCGAGGTGATGGGTACTCCAGTTACACTGATTTTATCATTATACCTTGAATGCTTGTATCAAAATATCACATCCAGCTTATAAATATGTACAATATTGTGTTTCCATAAAAATTAAAAATAAGCAAATGAACAAAAGAAGTGGAGACCTAATTTGTTTATACAAGAAAGAGTATTCCAATACTATTAAATGTCATAAAGACCCTATGTTTCAAAAGATATATGGTATCCCCCTCATTTATTTTTCTGCAGTTTCCATTGACCACAGTTCAAAAGTATTAAATGTAGAATTCCAGAAAGCATCTGCTCCTGACATCCCACCATAAACATAGCTATGCTTCAGTGATGCAGGATCGCCCAAAGGAGATGATCTTCCTCCTGACGTACCGTCAAAATATCAGCAGGAGTGTGATCCTATGTGACAATGTGTACACGATTTACCTCATCTCCATCTTGTCATTTGTAGACATTTTATCTCACAGCATCACAAGAATAAAAGTGAGTACAGTACAATAAGATATTTTGAGAAAGAGATCCTATTCCTATGACTTTTATTACAGTATGCTGTTATAATTGTTTTATTTTATTATGAGTTATTGTTGGTAATCTCTTATTGTACATCATTTATAAATTCAACCTTATCATAGGACTGTGTGTAGGAAAAAAAAAAAAAAAAGCAGTGTTTGGCGGCGCCTGTGGCTCAAAGGAGTAGGGCGCCAGCCCCATATGCTGGAGGTGATGGGTTCAAATCCAGACCCGGCCAAAAACTGCAAAAAAAAAAAAAAAAAACCCAAAACCAAAAAACAAAAAACCCCAGTGTTTTAGGGTTAGGTCCTATCTACAGTATTAGGTAGCCCCAATACTGAGAGTATTGGAATATAGCCTTCACAAGAAGGATTATTTTATGAAAATTATGGCAAAGGAGGTAGTTTTATGATAGATGATTGCATTTTGTGTTTAGATAAGAGGCATAGATATACTGTCGCTCTGTATATTCTTGGTTTGTGCAGAGAATGTCTGAAGGATATCAAGCAGTGCCAGGGTTTTAACAGCTTTTAGTTATATACAGGTTTCCTTTCATAATTATTTGCTCCCTATTTTCTTATTGTGGCATTTTTTATTCCATATGAAATAAGGTTATATTAGTAACAGATCCAAATGACTATATACTTCCTTTCCCTGAAGATTAGAATGTGCATATAATTTATTTTTTAGATAATTTTATTCAGTTTTGATTCCAATGACATCGTTTTATTTCAGATGCCATATAGCCCCAATCATTCAAATAAATATGTATATCTAGGTTGTCAGAGAACAAATGATTGTCATCAGCCATCAATGTTCATCAAGTTAACGCTTTGGTACGCCTTATATGTGAAAAAAAAATTTAATAAATGTCATGTAGCCTGCCAGATGTTCCATTGTAAGGCATGATAAATTTTTACAAGAATAACGTTTCATGAGCAAGGCCAATTGTATTCAATTAAGTAGTCTTCATATGCTCTTAATATCAATTTATTACAATAACAAATTCATAATTTTGAAGCTATAGTTTTCTTCTTCTCTATGTGGCTTTCATTTCCAATTAAGCAAAGGCAATTTTACTAGTTTTATATATATATATCTATCTATCTAATATACATCTATCTATCTAGTATAATATATATCTAAAAATATATATATATATATATACACATACATAGAGAGAGTACTCTAATCAATTTAAGGGCAACTATAGTTCTTCCTTATTTTAGGTTTTGCTTTCTGAGGCTCTAGTTACCCATGATATAGTACAGTATAGTAAAATAAGATATTTTTTAAAAGAGAGACTGAGAGATAAATAAACCATATAAGTTTTATTATGGCATATTGTCAGAATTGTTCTGTTATTGGTTATTCTTGTTAACCTCTTTTTGTGCCTAATTTATGTTATACTTTATCATAGATATAGGTGTATAGGAAAACTGTAGCATACCCATATGTAGGGTTCACCACTGACTGAGGTTTTAGACATCTACAGGCGTTCCTAGAACCTATTCCTTCTGGATGAAAGGAGACTGCTATACCTGTGCTTTGGTATTAATTTGTCAGAAAGTTACCCTAGAATAGACGAACTTCTTTCTTCTTCCTACTTTGTGTTGTTTTATGGTTCCTGCTGTAATTAAACAAATTAAGGAAAATCTTTTTTTCTGCTTTAAGTAGTTTTGTTAATAGCTCTCAGCCAAATCCAATTTTTGAATTGTCATTTTTTTTTTTTCAAAAACTGTTGGTTATCTTTATATATAATCACTGTCAAATTATGTGTTATTGTTAGATAGGAGTACACAGTAAATTTTGTTATCTAGCCAAAAACAATATCAGGACAAAAACCAAAACCACAGCAACAACAAAGACAACAGTTTAATGCTTAAATTCCTAGTCTGAAGTCAGATGTTCTTGCTTGCCCGGTTCTTTTGTGTAGTATCTCTCTGATGTTTGACCAGTTACCTAATGGCCCTGTTCCTTAGTTTGCATACCTAAAAATGGTAATAATACTACTGTTGTGAAGACTGAATAAATTAATAAATTTCTTAGAGCAGTACTTGGAAAAGCAGTATTAGGATGTGTAAATTACTATTTCAGCAGACTCATTTATCTAATAAGTCTTTTGGATCTTCTTGGATTTGAATTAGTTTCAAGAATCATGACTATTGTAGACTTGTAAGGGTAGGAAACATTAAAATGTTAAACAGGAATTGTGTTCTCACTCCTTAATCCTTTACTCTCTGACTTCGCTCTTTTGTAATCATCCACACCTAATTATCAGAGCCCTGCTATAATCTTACCTGAACTTGTTTCAGCCTTTTTCTATGCCACTGACCTTGAATTGTTAAGTCTTTCAAGAAGATTTAACTTTGCAAATTTTCTTCTCTCTCTGATGGGTGGTGGTTTCCTTCCATCTCCCAACTTCTTCCTCATATTCATTGAGAGGTCTTCCCAAAGACTAAGTTGTTTCTGTACATTTTCTTATTCCTCAATATTCCTTCTTTTCATCTTTCCTGCTGGTATTCCTTATTGATTACTCTCAATTTCTGACATTTAGGCTAAAACATCAGCTTCCTAATTCAAGTGACCATTTGAATATTCTGAAAGTACCTAAAATTTAATCTGTATAAAGACCAAATCATCCCTCATCTCTCCTCACAGTCTCTAAAAAAATCCTTTTTTCATGGTCTGGTTTAAATCTTATCATTTTCATAAAGCTTCCTTGGCCAGTATACCCAGAATATTTTTCTTATTTATTATCTTTTTCATTTCAAGCTTGTTGAAATGGCAATTACAAAACTTCTATAATATATCTTTAAATTCTAACAAAATTTCCATAGTACATTTTTAAATTATAACTATTTTACTTCATGCTCTACTTTTCTTATTAATACAATTCTTTTAGAGCATGAGCTATATTTTATATGAACTAACACATACCCAACATGTAGGACAGTATTGAAACACAGTGAGTATTGGTATTATTATTATTTTTAATTTTAACATGATCTAATGTAGATAAATAAATAATCACATGAAGAAAAATATATCACTAGTCATTTCAAAATTTGCAAAAAAAAAATTTAAGCTTTATGGCATATAACAAAAAGTTCACTAATAAAATGTTTAAATCCTTCCTACCTATAAAATATCAAAATAATAAGTCTATGAGGTAGTGTCTTGAATAAAGTATGAACCAAGAGAGCTGTCAATTGCAGTAATCAACATTTTCTATCCAATAAGTTGAGGCTCTACGTAGCCAGACAATAATTAAATAATATTAAACCAATAATATAGGCCGTTAGTTAGTCATAAAAGGGTCTGTTGTTGTAATGTGACAGCTGTGCAGATAGATGAACAAAGGCAGTATTGAGTGCTGCAGGAAGTTCTGTAACATTGAAATTTAATTTTGATACGTTCACTGCTGTGAATTTTGATGCTATCCAAGATTTCCCTCTTTTGCATACATTATCCCTTAGTTTTGTCTGTGCTGCTTCAAAATTAGCCTCTAAACTCCTACCCTGGCCTTTTACCCACTCTCTGAATTAAAGTGACCGACCATTGTTAATAAAATATATACAATTCATTTTTTACACTATGAGTCTAATCCATAAAACAAAACAAAACAACCAGTAGGTTATGGCAGAGTTTTAAATTAAAAGCCTAAGAAAAATAGGTCATTAAAGGTTAATAGGATTTTTCTTCCTCTGTAGGAACATACTTCTCTGTGCTTCTGTCACCTTCATTCTAATCGTTAGATCCAGCTGTTGAATAAATAGACTTAAGATCATCACACAGTATACATTTATGTGTAAATGGAATTACTATTAAAGTTCATTGCTTCAATTGAAATATGTTTTGTAAGCATTTCCCATGAAGAATCCTGCTGTGGTGTTTCAGGATACACTGAAAACAGACTTTCCTCTTTTGGTTTACTCTGTAGTGCTTGGGGAATGTGATATTTATTTTGTTTTATTTGTTTATTTTGGAATGTGCCTTGCAAAGTTTTGACAGAAATGCCACCAATTATAATACTCAATGATTGAAATAAAGACTAATATATAATATTCTTACATTGATAATGCTATTTAAATGTGAAAACTTATAACACAGGCAAATCATTGTTTGTGCTGCTATAAGGAATATTTATAAAACTAATTGTCTACTCCATATTTTTAGGGTAAAAATTACACTGAGAGTAGTTTAAGAATTTATCCAAGACAAACTTTTATTTTAGTATGGAATGAAGAAACCATATCCTCATCACAAATGAAAGATTATTTTGGATTTGGGTGAATACTTAAGTCTGTAATTTTTTTTCCCTATCTGATCCCTCCTCTTCTTTACACTTAAATATGGTGACCTCTATCCTCACTTCCCTAATGGTAAACATCTCTCTGATGTCAGAGAGAACATACTTATTAATTGATTAATATATATTTATTCCTTTATTACAGGAAAAGTGTTATTTTTAGGATGTAATTCTGAGACTATCAAATTACTGCTGAAAATATTTAAATATATGGCCACAATTCACTCATACATTAACCTGAGGTGGCAAATTGTAACAAAAATTTAAAAGAAAGTAGAACTGTAGAAAATAACAATTCACAACATAGTCTTTGAGAAACAAGGTGTTTTTTTTTGCCCCCCATAAAATTTACCTCCTAAAGAAAAAAGCAAAAGAGACATATGCCATATTCTTTAAAAAATCTGTGACTTTTTAGAAGGAATGTTAAAAAAGAATTGGACCGAAAATATACCCAAACTCTCAAACTGAAAAAAGACACCGTACCCATTGAAAAGATTCTAGAATCTCTATAAATTCCAAGATAAATTTAAGAAGAACTAAGCATATCTTAACATCACTAAAAAACTGAGTGGCCAGAGTCAATTGGCTTAATAGATTAACTTCAGTAGAGCAACAATAAAGAATTTTCCCTTCTCAAAAGAAGCAATGAAAACCAGATGACGATGAAAAGATATGAAGTTGACCCAGTTGTGAAAGGTAAAACAATAAATCTTTTAGGAGAAACATGTAATCTACCTTCATGTTTTGAGGTAGACAATAATATTAGAATCAGACTTAAGAAATATGATTGAAAAATACCAATAAAAGATAAAACGGGATACATTAAAATTAAGAAATTCTATTCAAAGGCCAAGGACTCACATAGAATATAAATCTCCTAAAAATTTGTAATAAAAAGGCATACAATTCAATAGGAGAGTGGGTGCCTCACAAAAATGAATATTTAAATAGTTAAAAAAATTGAAAAAATGCTGAAATATTTCTCAATCATGAGAAAAGTGAAAAATAAAACTAAAAATTGATATCATTATAAATATAAAGTAATGGCTAAAATGGAAGTGTCTGACAAGTATTTAGAACAATTTGAATTCTTTTTTTTTTTTTTTTTTTTTTTGCAGTTTTTGGCTGGGGCCAGGTTTGAATCCACCACCTCCCATATATGGGGCACAGGCACCACCCTAGAACAATTTGAATTCCTATACGTTGTTAGTCAGAATGTAAATTGGTACACAATATTTTTGGAGTATTAGAAAAGAAAAGGCTACCAATATTTTTGGAGTATTAGTAAAGAAAAGACTACCAATGTCTGAGGGTGAATCATTACCAAATTATGTCAGCATGGGAAAACCAGGAAAGCTCTCAACCAATATAAAAAGACACTTTCATCTGCTTTATTTGGAGGGTAGAAATGATGAAAGAGAAGGCCCAAGGTATGTTATAATTACATAGCATTAGTCCAATGAAAGTGGAATTTGTCATTCTCAACATTCTGCAATGACAAGTATGCCTTCCCTGACTGGGAAAGAGTAAGACTCTGAGACTTGAGATGTGCACATTGTGAAAGATGCACTCAAAGCCCTTTAATTCCCTTTTAGTTTTTCAATCCTATGAATCTTCTAACCCACTTCTCTCCTAAAAGGAAAGTGTTTTATTCCTTGCTTAAAAAATGATTCAGAAATCTCTGTCTTGCAAGAGAACACGGGTTTATTCAGAATTTATGCACCATTACCCTATTGGATAACTTTTGTATATCATGACTCTGAGAGCTAGAACAAGATGTGTATGTCAGCAGGAAATGGTGAAATACAAGTTTGTTTAAAGAATAGTATTTTGACATGAAACTCTTTAGTACAAAACAGAATTTAATACTTTGGTGAATATCCCAGAATTTTATGTGTTACTTTGAAGGATTTTGGAATTTGGAAAAAGTGGCAATCCACACTAAGTATAGAAGAATTGCCAAAGCTCCCACATAGACAACAGAAGAAGAAAAAGCTAAGAGATTCTGGCTTCCTATAATGATATGATGCTCATGGCTAGAATCCTTCCCAATTGACTATATTTCTTGGTAGGGCCAAGAAGACACTGTGGAATTTTTATGAATACTGTTTTTTACTATGTACAATGCACTCATGTGTATTATGCACACTCAAGCTTTTCCTCCAAGCTTTCAAGAAAACATCTCCTCGAGAAAGTGGCTGGCTTTTGGCCAGGAGAAACACATCTGGGAGGGGTAATACTCCCCAGGTTAATGTGCATGTTCACTGTCCTTCTACAGCTGCCCACTCTGAGAAGGCTGCTTCTTTCCTCTCTCTTGGGAGCCCTTCCCTTCTCTCTACACTCAAGGCCGTGGCCAAGATGGCCCCACTCATGGTGGGGTTGTGGGCAAGAGCTTCTGGGCTAGTGGGCAGATAGGTTGGTCCTTGTGGCCTGTATGGGGATCCTAGTTTCCTCTGCACAGCCGGGACTCAGGACTCAGCCCTCATCCTATATGGCCATGGCCTGTATTGCTATCACCCTCCCTCTATCATGGTACTTGACATAGGCTGCTCTGGCCATCTACCATTGATTTCAGATTTTTCCAGACTAGAACCTCATGAACTTGGCAGGCTTAGAAGGCCTGCTGGGCTCCCCGCTCCTGATCCATACTATCCATGAATAAGGAACATATTTTTTCCTCAAAAAGTGTTGGCAAAAATGTATATATTATACATAGCAAAATATGATAATCATACAGCAAGGAAATATGGCTATCCATAGGTTTTGAGGATTGCTGAACACAAGGGTTGAGGTGTTGATCACAGGAACAAGTAGGAACTTGTTGATCACAGTTCCTATATATGTATTATAGGACTGGTGTATAGAGGAGTCTTGGCCAAAGTGTGGCTTACAAAGGCTCAACTGTATCCATAGACATACCAGAGTTAATTTTCCCCAGTCCTCAAATATATGACCAGAATTAATATACTTAGAATTGTAGTAACTCTTCACTAGTTCAGAGACCTGTAGGATTAGAGATGTGATAGTGTGAGATTGCAAGTGAAAGTGTTTGAAATGATTCTTTACTGATGTATGAAAATAAATGAAAAACATTTTATCTGAGGATGAATTTAGAAATCAGTAGCATCCATAAGAATCTGAAGGGTTCAGGGATAATGAGTCACAATTTAACATTGTAAGTCTTACAAAAAATCATATCAATCTTGAAGAAGACTATAACTATTCAAAACTCAAGCAAGCTATAACAATAATTGTAGCCACTGTGCCAGATATGGTGTCTTTGCCAGAGCAGATTGACATGCAGCAATTGAGCTGATAGATGCATTATTTGTTATCCCTGGGGACAAGGAGGACACAAGCCATTTCTATTTGGGGGTATGGACAACAGTATATGCTAGCTTTGCTTGAGGGTTGTGTTAACCACTTGCCCTCCACCACAACATTATAAAGAGATGTGGATAGGCTGCACATCTAACAGAATAGCATACCTGTCCACTCTTTATAACATAAAGCTAATCTGATCTATTCAGCAGGAAGTGGTTAGTGCATAAAAGGCCTTGGCAAGATATGTTAGGTTGAGAAGGTACGAGGTAAACCAATGATCAGAATATTGCTCCACCAGCAAAAAAATAAAAATTGGCACCCAAGTGTCTTGAGCTTATTAGCACATTATAGTCAATGTAAAGTATAAATTACAGTGTTATACTGTATTTTCTCCTTAAACGAAGGCTCCTTTGGTTCTATAGTCAGTAATTTTCACACTTATGCATACTTCCCTACTCTACTTTTGGAATATCTTGGGAGGCTACTTAGCTTTGAGTAAGGCCAGAACAAGAAAGGGCTCTGTGGCATACTCAAGCTTTGATGCTGACTTCCCTGCCATTTGTCCCACACAATCTGAAAAATTATTTAGTATTAAAGATATGTGTGCTGAGAAAATATGCTGCATACAGTTTAGGGCAAATGCCAATAGGAAAATATTTATGTAGTCTTCTAGGTTTCTGGAACAAAGCCGTACAGCAAAGCGTAGAGACGACTCATGAAACAGCTAGTGGCATGCTACTGGACCATAGAACATCTAGTGACCAAATAGGAAGAGTTTCTTGCTGTAAGTTCTGCCAGACATAGCCAGTCATGACTGAGGGGAGAAGGGCACAAAACTCTATTGGCAGTTAGAAATGGTACATGTGTGATCGTGCATGGATTAGGTCAGAGGACGCAAGTAAGCTATTTGAACAGGTGGCTAAGTTACATTTCATCCACCACTGTTAAAACAGTGCCTCTCATACAGTTCATACTTATGGTACCTATGGTCAAATAGAAAGTGTATTATAAGGAGCTGGAGGAGAATGTAACCTCGCTTGGTTCATGGATTAATCAGCTCATAATCTGGATGCAGGCTCAATGTAAACATCTGTTGCACTACAGCTCCACTCAGGCAAGTCCTATAGCAGTGAAGGAAGTTCTTATCAATAAGCAGAAATTTGGACAGCTCACCAGATAAGAATATGTTTACAGTAGAAAATACCTTATCTTGATTGGTCAGATGCCTGGAAGAAGTAAGATTATATTAGGAACACAGTGGTCTGACTAAGAGGCATTTGTAGTCACATTTATTGGAATGGTCAATATGTGAAAATTGGTGTAATGCCTATGGCCTACCAGACAGTATCCAACATGAAAGAGGCACAAGGACACCAGGTAGGCATTTTGTCCAGTTAACATCAGCCAGCCTCTGGGTTTGGCAGACCCAACGCTGGCACTAAGAGTACCTGAACAGAATAGTCATAGTTGCGGGTACAGAGTCTATGAATGGACCCAATAGCATAAACAGCATTTACCAGGGCTAATATAGTTACTTTTATTTCCACAATCCCTACTTTCTAGACCAAGTAAGTCAGCCCTGACTGAATATGGCACTGTTTTTTGGAGACCACAAAGCAACTTGATGGAAAGTTGATTATATTGGACCCCATCCTCCCTAGAAGAACAATGATTCTTCTTAACTTGAATGACATGTATTTTAGGTCTGGGTATGCTTTCACTGCTCACAAGGCCTGATTTAGCATCCTTATCTAAGAGTTAGCTGAGCACTTAATCCACCAACACAGAATTCTACATGTGAATTTCCTGGTCCTATCACATAATACACCACTTTGGATTTTCCAGTATTATGAAGTGATAGGAGGTGGAGGTGAGGCATCAGATTGGAGAAAGTACCCAAGAGAATGGATTCCATTCCTTAGGATGCAATATTTATTCTAAATTAACATCTAGTTCTATACTCCAATTAGTAAATCCCATAGGTTCTAGAGCTAAGGGGTAGTAGTAGGAGTGGCTCTACTTAATGAAACATCATTCAGGATAAACAGAACTACTTTTTCATAGTTGGGGAAAGTGAATATTTATGTTTGACACTCAGGTGACTCACTGTGACATATTGTATTACCCTATTGACCAACTTTGATAGGAATGGGCAAATACAGCTGCTCTAAGACCTAGAAAGGGCAAGGGAAACAGAACATCAGACCATTCTCTGGCAAAGGTCTAGTTATCCCACCAAAGATAAGGGAAACTCAAATAGTGGTGAAGTTTGAGATACTGAGTATCACCTGATGCCCTCAGGGCTCAGGTCCCTTACTTGAGAATCACAACACACATCTCAGCTGCAAAAATTGTTGGCTTGCTGAGTGCTCACGGTTCTTTTCCTCTCTGCAAACAGCTAAAAGTACCTCCAAAGGTGCTGCCTCACCCCAAGCCTTGCCTCCTCCCTGAGAGTAGACTTCGTTTTGATGCAGGGGCACAAAAGTATACTCCATTCTGCAACATATCTAAATGTCCATCTTGTCTTAGAGCCGTTGGTAGGAGCAGGCTCTGCTGCTCCTGCATTAAACTACAATTTATCCCTCTACCCAATCGTTTATTACTCATAATTCTATAGGTCTTGCTCCTGAAAGCTGTCTTCAATAAACTACATAAAGATCTTCTGGACGAAGCATTTTCTCACATGTTAAACATTCTGTTTAATAACTATATTTATTTGTCTTTGTAAATGAAGAACCCGGTGTGATAATATTGGGTATAAAACAAACACACAAAATATAGGTTTAAGAGCTGCATTGACAAGAAAATAGCATTTTAAAAATAGTTTCACCCAACATTTTTATGGATTTTTAAAGGAAGTCTTGATCTTACTAAGTCATTTTGATTTAGTATCTACACAAGGGATTCTTTTTAGATTGTTCAAGTCATCCTGTGAAATAAAATGCAATTCTACTCTTTCCAGTTTAGTGGTTTATATCATTACTAGACAATAATACCACTCTACAGAGCAGTGGGGAAAGGGAATTTTTCTTTCAAAGGGAATTGCTCAATTGTAATCCATAATTGAAGGAATAAATATATATTTTCCTGACTATAGACCCACAAGACCAACATTGAAGATATTTTTAAATGTGAATCAGCAGCTTGGCTGGTCTTTGGTGAAAAATGTGATGATGAAGGTGATTGTTTTGTTACATATTACGAAAACTATATCCTTGAGAACTCTGTAAACTTTCCTAACATAGGTGGTTTTGCCTTAAGCAAATCAAATTTGTGGAAAAAATATAAATGATCTTTAATCTGTGAGACAACTTTAAAAATGCTAATTTTTAAGTTAAATAAATTAAAAGTTTGTTTAATATATATCTCCTTGATTTTGGAAATAGTGCTAGGGCTGATCTTTGTTTTTGATGCTGAAGATAAAGCAGAGATTAAATTTAAAAAAAACTGAGTTTCACATGGAATTTACATTCTTATGAGTGAAATTAAACAAATAAGCCTATGTCAGGTGGTTAAGAGTAGTGTAAGGAAAAAATATTCAAGGTATAAAAGATCTATGTCAAGTTTGCTTTTATAAATAAATAAAAAGAGCAAAATTATATTTCCAATAAGAACTAATTGGTGTGATAACAAAGTTTAATTTTTCAAAGTAAAAATTTTTCAGCACATTTCTGTTCTTTTTTTTTAATTGCCTCAAATAAAGCTTAAATTTTTTTAAACATTTCTTATAGCATGCAAATTATAATATGAAAATTATATACTTTCTAGACAGCTAATATATCTTTAGTCACAACCTTGTGGACTGGACTAATAAATATATCTTTAGTCACAACCTTGGACTTAAGACTCCCCCATCTAATGGCAGACTTACCATTTCCTTAGGCATCATTAATAAATCATTGTCATGGACTTCAACAATCATACTTTGAGGGTGGCACCTCTGGCTCAAGGAATAGGGCCCCAGCCCCACATACCAGGGGAGGTGGGTTTAAACCTGGCCCTGGCCAAAAACTGCAAAAAAAAAAAAAATTATACTTTGGAGATTTCGCCAGCTGTAGAGTTCTCCAGTTCAGAAAATGGCCACTTGATTTCTGGATGATAAGAAAAATAATCGTAAAGATACATATTTTTTACTTTTTGTTATGACTCAGACCCCATATGTAATAAGCTTCAGTTAAACCTATTCCTGTATTTGAAATAGACTGTGTATAGAATACGTTTCCATTTTTAACACATCCTGTTAGAGTATATGATTTTCCTGCGTGTTATTTTTAAAGGCTTCCAAGTTTACTAATGTAAGATTCCCACATCTTGCTGACAAAACCATCTATGTTAAGAACTGAACTCACAAACCGCATTGCCTGTCACTCACCCATTTACTTACCCCAAGGTCAATGTCTAGACATGCCTACCTTGCCCATCTCCAGGCTTTCCTGTTGCGCTCTCATGGCTCTCTCTTCATGGTCTGTTTCTTTCCTCTTTAGAACACTGTATAAATATTTTTCTTGACCATTTTTTATGAACTACAAATCTATTATTCTCTTGTTTTCTGTACCTTGAGTAACTATTCATTTTAACTCTCTTTCTGACCTGGTATGTCATATGCTTGCTTGTTTAATTTCATTCACAGGAATGTAAGTTCCATGTGAAAAGATTTTTTTTTTTTTTTTAATTTAATCTCTGCTCAGTACTCAGCACCAAAAACAAAGATTTGCACATTGAAATGACTTAATGGATAATTTAAAGAAATATATATTTTTTCAATTTAAAAATATTATGTAAACCAAGTACAACAAACTTGTTGTAGACATTCAAACTAAAATACTTATCAGATATAGCTACATGTACAATATTGTAACCTCAAGATAACAAAAATTCAAACATGTAAATATTTTCAAATGTCAACATATTTGATATTTAATCTATCCTATTAAATAAACAGCAAATAAAAACTAAATATTTATTTCTTTCACTAACTTTAGTTTAACATAAGTCAACCTATAAGGATTATCATTTCAATTACAATACTAAGATTTGAAAACTTGAAGAAAACATTGAATTATTTCTCACCTTGTCTAATGGCGTTTATTTTTTATTTATATATACATATTTTTGCCATAGTCTCACTAAATGGATCAATGTCTTTTTAAAAATGTCTGTTCAAGATATTCCTAGCATGTTTTATCAAGATCTTTATGGGAAATCTCAAACTTTACTTCTTTGATAGTATGACCCTGAATAACTCTAGAGAAAAATTTTTTCCTTTCTCTGTACTCTCACAAAATCTATTCACAGCCTATTTTTTTTTTTTTTTATCTTAGTTTAACTTAGTTTGCTATATATGTTTTCATTAATTTCATGAGGAGTTTTAAGAACAGGCATTTTCCTGTTGTATCCTTGACACTAAACACAGTGCTCGCCCTAATGACCTTCCTCATTAAATGTATTTGGGAGTGATCTACATCGTTCCATTGTTAAAAAACAGACTATTCATGTCCACAGTTATGACTTAGTCAAAAATAATGTTAATATTGAAAGTTTAAAAAGTCATAAAGCAACTAAAACAAACAGATTGCATACAGCTAGGACATTTTCCAGCTTCACTGCAAAATATTAATTAAAACTCTGAGGTTGTTCTTCAGACTGTAACTCATGGAGGAAAGAAAGAAATAAGAGTTCATGTTTGAAGATACTGAAGAGGTTCAGCCCTAAGAACTCTTGAGACTTCATAAATTGGAACTATAATAGATGAGAGAAATTTCAAACTGAGGAAGGCAAGGACTAGAGGGGAAAGAAAAAGGAATGATCAGGTAAAAATGAGAGTGGAGACCAGAAAATGCAGATTTTGAAAAAAATTAGAATATATTTTAACTTTCATATATATGTATCTGATCATAGAGTATATTTTCTTTTGATAATGGGTTTTTGCCCCAGTCAACACAATTCTGTACAGATGCATCCAAGTTGTTGCATGTGTCAATAATTTCTTATTATTTCTTAATATTTTATGGCATAGATACACACAGTTTATACACACACATATACTCACAAGTTTATATGCTTGTGTACATTTTTATTTTTTTGTGATAAATGTTTAAGGATGCGATCAGTGAGCCATACTCATCAGTGGGTAACACACTTTGTATTTTTAAGAGACTATCAAACTATTTACTAGAGTAGCTATACTATTTCACGCTCCCAATATCAATATGAGTGGTTCAATTTCACCACCTCCTTGACCACATTTGCTTTATGTTGTTGCTCTCGGAACTAGATGTTCAGAGACACAGAGGAAAGCACTGCAGACAAAATGAATATTATGAAAGGGAGACTGAGGCTTGCTCAGGCACTCAGTGGCTACTCACATTTATTGGGTGTTTTTTATACACAATACTAGTAAAAAAAAAAAAAGTATAGAAATAGAAAAGGGAACAAATCATAGAAATTGCCAAAAATTTCTTTGTTCAGCACATATGCTGCTGGACACATACATAGTTAATGTAAATCGAGAACACTTTGCTCAAGGCTTAACCACAACGGCACCTTGCTGTCTGTTCTATTTTATTAGTTCCCTAAAACTAAATAAAGACAATTTACTAAAAGGCAAATGGAACAAGGTTCAGCTGCCTGCAACCTCCACAGGTGCACAACCCCTAGCTGCAACCGTGCAAAGCCCTCCAGTAACATTCCTTTCTGTGAACATTTAATTGTTCTTACTAGCCCGGGCATGTCCACAGAGAAAGAAGTTTTTCCATCTTAGGGCAATGTTCCTCTGGGAGCACCTGAGGCCATGTCACTTGCTTTGGTTGGGGGGCCGGTACCCCTCCAGCTTTAGTCACTAATTTTTATTTTAGCTGTTCTGATAGATGTATAGTGTTATCTCAGTGTAATCTTAATCTCAGTGTAATTTTAATAGATGATGATCATCTATTCATGTGTTTTGTCAACCTCCCTAATGAAGGGTCTGTTTATACCTTTTACCATTTTTAAATTGTATTATTTTGCTTTGGAGTTTTTTGCTCTTGATTTTTGAGAGTTCTTTACATATACTAAAAACTACTCTTTTATGAAATATGTGGTTTGCAAATATTTTCTCTCACTCTGTAGTTTGTTCATTCATTCTCTTCATGAAGTCTTTCACAGAAAATCCATTACTGATTGTAATAAAGTCCAGGCCTTTTTTTTTTTTAAGAATTGTGTTTGGTGTTAAGTATAAGAGCATGTTGTCTATTTCTAGATCCAAAAAGATTTGTTTTTTTGATGTTAAAGTCTGTGATACATTTTGAGTTCATTTTTACACAAGGTATGTGACTCTATTAGTTGTAAGTTATTTTACTTATGAATGTACAAATGCTTTAGCATCACTGAAAAAGCTACCTTTACTCCCTTTAATAATTTTACACATTTTTAAAAAAGAAAAAGAAAAGTCTCAGACTATTTTGTGTTTATGCACGTTTGGTTTTTCTATTTTTTCTATCTATTTGTCTATTTGAGGAACACTATGAATGCTTTTAGACACACAAAAATTAAGAAACATAAAATCATTTTGATATATTCTCTAAAAATAATTGCTACAACATTCTATGAACTTTTACATTTTTGTAGGCCATTTTTGAAAATGCTCTATTCATTTTCTTCAGTAGTTGCAAGCTTACTTTCTTAGATGTGAACAACATCTTCAGGGCTGGTACACCTTCTTCAACACATGAGAATTTTTTTATAATAGGGAACAAGAAATCACGTGGGGCAAACTGAGGACTGTAGGGTGGATGAGTCACAAATGTAAACTATGTGGACTGTAGGAACTGAATGGTGATGTTGGCTGTGTGAGCAGAAGCATCTACATGGTGTAAAATGGTCCCCTATAGTCCTGTCCTTGACTGCTGTTCTCCAGAATGTTTTCAGTAGGGATACTGTGCGTCCCACTGGGCAGTAACTGTCCTTTATTCCTCCAAAAGTATAGCTGGGACATGGCTGCTGTAATCAGAATTTTTGAGCCAGGCCCTTGGTCTTGTAAATTTGGTGAATGAATTCACAGACTACCGTGAGTAAGCAAGGGGATGTACTTTATCAGAGCTAAGACAAAAGAAAGACATAAGCCTCTGACATGGCATCCGGAGGTTCCTGAGTGGGTAGGTCATTCCAGATTTGTCCAAGGATTTATACGCAGCTTTTCTAATCACGCGGGTGGGGGCAGGGGACATGGAATGTATGTCTAAAATATGTCACAACTGTTTGGTGGCAGAGGAGGAGTTAATTTTAAAACTCCTGTAGGAGTGGGATCTGGCCTAGGGCTGACCTGCCCTTTCTTAGAGTGGAGGCCTAGATAGAACATTGATCAGTCTGGTTTGTGAGCCTATTTAGCCCCCTAAAATGGGGTCCATGTCCAGCCTTGAGCAGGGAAACCTGCCTCACTGCTTTTGGGGAAGAAAGTTGCTACCATTTGCTTCCAACACTTCTGGGCCATTTCACTTTTGTTAGTGGATTTCCATTAGGAAAAATCCACAAGTCAACTGACACCCATTCTCTAGATCAAACTGGTAAATCTGATTTTCATCAGTAAAAACACATCTAGTTTTGCCTTTGCTGAATCTGACCAGCATTTCTTCATGCTCTTCAACATGGACGCACTTTTTTCACATCTGTTAAAGCATGAAGCACCCATCAGGATGAAACTTTTCTGACGTGAAGGTAATCATGCAAGATTTTGGACACTGTCAGTGATCCAATTTGTAGTGCCCTGTCAGTGTCCTGAAATGTCACTTGATTGTTTTCACAAACCACTTTTTTCCATAGTAGCCATGTTTTCCTCAGTCATGGTAGTTGCCGAATACCCTCTCCTCTCATTTTCAGTGAAGTTTAGCCATTTCTAAATTCTCAAAGCCACCAAAAAATTGTCAGGAAGGAAAAAGCAAGTAAGGCCCCTAAAGCCCATCACAAACATTCAAGGCTTTGAGACTTGCTTAACCCACTTTTAAATTTACAGAAAATCATCACATGAAAGCACTCTCTTCCCAGCTCTGTAATGGATGCTGAATGCTGCATAGACAGAAACAAAATGAGGCCTTCCCAGCAACACCAAGTTGAAACATTCATTGAATGAATCAGAAAGGATACAGCTAACGACTGTATTTCTTGGAAATAAAATAATGGACCACAACACAGTCTGTCTCAAAATTTTCATAGTGATCTTTCTACCACTGGTGCTAGCACACAGTTTTGATTATTGGGTCCAAAATAATGTTTTGAAGTTAAGTAGACATTCCTTACACTTTATTTTTACATAATTACTTCCCTTATTCTAGAACCTCTGTCTTTTCCTATGAATTTTAGGGTAATCTCATTTATATCTACAAAAAAAAAATGGTTTTGAAATTTTGATAGAAATTAAGGTTAACTTGCTTATCAATTTGAGGAGAATTGATATCTTTACTATCTTCTATGTTTAAGTCCATGGACACAGTATGTCTTCCCATTTATTTACATATTACTAGATATGTTTCATCGTTATTGTATTTTTAGCATAAAAGTACTCTACTTGGTTTGCTAGATAGACTTAAGTATTGACATTTCTTGTTTTGAGTGATTATAAAGAATTGCATTTTTAATTTGGTATCTATGTTCTGGGAGTTTTTGTGGATTCTTTGAGATTTTCTATATAAATAACCATGTTTTCTTTTCTGGGTTTTTTTTTTTTGAGACAGAGTCTCACTATGTCACCCTGGGTAGAGTGATGTGGCATCACAGCTCACAGTAACCTCCAACTCTTGGGCTTGAGCGATTCTCTTGACTCAGCCTCCCAAGTAACTGGGAGTACAGGTGCCCACAACAACATCCAGCTATTTTTGGTTGCAGTTGTCATTGCTTTTAGCAGGCCCAAGCCAGGCTCGAACCCACCAGCTTCGGTGTATATGGCTGGTGTCCTACCCACTGAGCTATGGGTGCTGCCCTATAAATAACCATGTTATCTACAAACAAAGACAATTATTTTTTTGTTTTATGATATGTATGCATCTTATTCTATATACTCGACTATAAGCCAACCCAAGTATAAGCTGACCCCCTTAATTTTACACTAAAAACTGGGAAAACTTAGTGACTCGAGTATAAGCTGAGGTGGAAAATTTACCGCCACTGGTAAATTTCAAAAATAAAAATATATACCCAAAACAATTACAATAATTGAGGAATCAGTAGGTTAAATGCTTTTTAATATTTATTGCTAAAGAAAAACTGTAAACTAGCAACAACAACTTTAAAACTTTAAATAAAGAGCAGAAAACTGTAGCTTAACAGGTAATCAAGCTAAATCACAATCACTGAATCAAATAACCTGTATGACCCGAGTATAAGCTGAGTTTCGGTTTTTCGGCACAAATTTTGTGCCAGAAAAAACTCGGCTTATACTCGAGTATATACGGTACGTAAATGCATATATTTGTGTTTACAGGTTTACATATATATTCATATATGGATATATATAGAGAGGGAAAGAGTCATCTCTTTCTTTTTAGTGTACCCAAAATACTATTTGAAATATTTTAAAATATCAAGTCAGATCCTCATTCTTCTATGCATTTTAATCCATTATATAGATGTACCGCAATTTATTTTTCATACATATATTGGTGCACATTTAATGTTTTTCAGAATATCTTGCATGCATGCTATTATGAGCAACATTCTAAGGAATGTGTTAAATCAGATGTCTTTACAGTATTTTCCAGAAATATAGTTTTAGTCAAGAAATTCCCAGGGAAAGTATATCTTTTAAATTTCAACATTTATTGCTGAATTAACCTTTAAAATACTTGCATCAAAAATGCTTTCACAAAATGTCGTAGGTGATCTTTTGCTAGCATGGTAGATTTAACAATTTCAACTTGTTTTAAGCTACTTTTCTTTAATTATGAGTATTAACCATTTATTACCTTTTTTATGAACTACTACTCTAAGTATATTGCTCAGTTCTCTTATTTTCCTCAATTTTTTCTATACTGATCTTTAAAACTATTGTTATAGTAATAATGTTTTTCCTGCTGCATGTTTTGCAAGTATTTCCCTTGTGTGCATTTTAAAACCTTTTTTTTATTAATGGCATTTTTTCAATTGACAATTTAACATTTTTAAAATGTCTCTATAATACGCCCTCATTACTATTTCATCACAAAACTAATATTATAGAAAAATACCAACAGGAAATGTTGACATTGTTTCTGCATGAATAGTGAACCAGTGCCATTGTTTTAAAACACAATAATTAAGTAAGTGAGATGGAGGCTATGTTAACCAGTTTGCTATAAGTATTCCAAATTGTATATGAAATCAGCACATTGTACCACATAAATGCATTATGTATACAAATGTATAATGATTTAACAAAACAAAAATTTAAAAAGAATTAACAATTCAAAAAAATAAAACATTCAATGAGGGAATTAAGTTGTATGTCCCCACGAAGATACTTGTATGTGTGTGCATGTATATCTGTGAATTGTAAATATATCTCTGGAAAGTAACCATTAGACAGTGGGTTGAAATAGCTGATTTTAATGTCTCACAAATGGCATATTGCTGCTTATAGTTTCCTGAATGATGTGTTCATATGGTAGAGTTTCTTTAAATGTTAATAAGTATTCCCAAGAAAAAGAAAATTCAGTAGTGAAATATTGAGAAAAACATCTCTGAGAAATTCTTCTGTAAGAGATGTACAGTAGCCCATGGAAGATTTGAAGATGCCTGCAGTAAAGAAATGTATTTAACTTTGTATAATCTTAGTTTTTCTCAAATCATTTACCCTCAGGCCATTTTTCTGTAGAACATTTAGCACATTGAGGGGAAATTCTGGAAGAGCTAATAGTGTGCTCTTTTCTGAGAAAGGTATTAATATCTGTAAGGTTTAAAAGAGGTAAACAATATTCCTAATGAAGTATAATATTTTATCGATTTATTGTAAGGTTTAAAAGCAGTGGTGTATACCTTTTGACAGGATTAAAACAGGTATATCAAAATAACCTCACATATATTAAACTGAAGCTACTTTTACTCTTCCTGAAATCAAATAAGCTCAAATATGAGACTATTATGTGGATTACTTTTTGTTTCTTGCACATGAAGAAATTAAAGGATAAGGATATGTTTATAATATTTAAAACAGAAGAATAGGCCACCTGTAACTATGCTTCTATAATACTCAGCTCTAACTATCTAAAACTTGATATAGTTCACTGAAACAGAATAAACCACTAAAAAGCATTACTACAGTATTTTTCTTAGAGTTTCTTCTACCTGGCTTATTATCTAGTAGGAGAAAGAAAAAAGGAAAATTTCCACAAAAACATTCACAAACCATTTCAATTAAGTATCTTTAAGTTTTCCTATATGTACAAAATAAAATAAAAAGCCAGATTTACAATTCTGTTGTGTGCCTTATTAATTCAAAATTGCCATTTCTTTTTGTAAATGTCATAATTTCAAGTCCTACTAAGATCAGTTTTAGTTCCTTAAGCCCTCTTTAATGAGACTCCGAAATGTATTAAGCAAAAAGTGTTCAATCAAATGAGAGCTAAATCTTTCTAGGAGACAAATGCATAGCAATTTATAAGTATGCAGTCGACTTATAGAGATTTTAATGTCAAGCTATTATTTTGATTATTAGAAGTCTTAGGACATACCCTTTGAGGTATAAGTTGTATACTTAATATTGTAGGATTTATTGTGAAATATTAAAAACACCCCAGTTTACTTAGTTATAAATTTCTTGACTTCTGGAGATTTAAAATCCTCTTCTTAAGTTAAGAGAATTTTCCTGTATAATTTATTACAAAGTAAACAAAAAAAAAAAAAAGAAGAAGAAAAAAAAGAAAAACTTAGCCATCACAGGGAAAAAAGTCTTTCAAAGAAACAGGTTTTAAACATTGCAGAAGCTCATGTTTTACACTATTTTATATATGTTAATGTTACAATAGTTCTATAATGTTATTTGTATGGTGATTTTCACCGATGGATGCAATTGTCAAAATTAATGAATTGAACACTTAAGATTTTCATTTATTGTAAGTAAATTAAACCTCAATTTTAAAAAGTGCTATAGGTAATATTAATTTCTTCTTCTCTTTCTTCCTGATACTGCCATCCATCTACTATCACCCTGAAACAAACTATAAGGATTCCATTACCATAGCGTGATTCTTTGTCAGGGGAGATTAAATAGCCTATATTTTAATGGAACAAGAAGAAAAAAAGAGGAAGAGGAGAAAACAGAGAAGACTCTATTTTATTTCTGTAAAGCAGAGAAATGGTAACTAAAATGGCAATTGACTCTTATTTGATTCACATCCTATAAGGGTCCATTGACTGTACTGCTTAATAACAATGTGCCCTTCAGCACCAATCTAGCACAGTATGCCCTGATTAATAACATTCTTCTTAGTAAAGCATCACAAGAATGGAGAAGCAAGAATCCAATGCACTCTGTTCTGTATGAAGGTAGTAGATGAGCTAATTCAAGGAGCAGGTGGGGAAGGAGGAGTTGGGGAAAAGGGAGGAGGGAGGAAGGACAGGAGGTCGTGGTGTATGGTGCACTCCTAGAGCCTGGGATACAGTTATAAGAGGGACTTCATCTAACAAATATGATCACTGTGACCTAATTCCTTGTACCCTTGATGAATCCCAAACAATAAAAAAAGAAAAAGTTGTGAATGGAAGAAAGAAGAGAAGGAAGGAAACGGGGGAGAAAGGAAGAAGGGAAGGAGAGAGGGAGGGAGAGAGAAGGATGGAAGGGAGGGGGAAGAATGAGAAGCGATGAGAAATGGGGAGTGGAAAGGGCAG
This sequence comes from Loris lydekkerianus, assembly GCA_963574355.1. Classification (NCBI taxonomy): domain Eukaryota; kingdom Metazoa; phylum Chordata; class Mammalia; order Primates; family Lorisidae; genus Loris; species Loris lydekkerianus. The sequence continues at coordinate 39,546 of CAUYPK010032203.1, read as the reverse complement.
AGAGAGATTTGAACCCAGGACTCCACATTTGAAATGCTTAAATTTTCAAAAAGTAAATCTCTGTAAACAAAAACCTCTATAAATTTATTCCAAGCAGCATTTCAGGCTGATGCTTCATGGACTGAATATTAATTCTTCAGGATTGAGCACTGTCTTCACTTAACATATTTTTATTAATCACATGAGATCACCATAGGCCCATGTTCCCTATTCTGGGATTAGTGATTTTAGCCGGCAATATAGGACCCTAAAATGCAGGCCCCTGAGTATTCTCTTTAACCTGTAGTTGTGTTTGAATTTGATGCACTTAATTTTTCTCCCGACAAAATCAAGTCCCCCAGTGGTCAGCTGATGACGGCATAGATCTTTGTATAAATGGATTTCAGCCAGCCAATATCAGATAGGAATTATATGTAGATTATTATTTAGGATGGTTTAATTTGTAACATTTACCAATTATAAAATTATTTCACTTCTAATGTTCCTAACATTGGGATAAACTTACTTGGTAATAAGTAGGTTAAAAGGAAAAGAATGTGACAAATTGACTTTAAATATAAGCATTTCCACTAAGCACCTGGTTCTAATGTAACAGGCTCCCACGGCATGGTATAGATGAGCAAGCATTTACTGAAATGTGAAACATGATGCATTTACCAAGTAATTCTACATTTGTTTTTAAAAGTGTGTGCTCCTGGGTACATCTCAGCTTTCAAAATTAAAATTTTATAGACTTAAAGAGAAGATACAGCTCAGATTATAGAGATGGAAACATGTTAATTTGGAAAAAAGTTAATATCTAGACATCAATTACAGTGTCTGTGTCTGAAAACATTCTTTTAGATTCATTACTTAGAATTAAAATTAAGGAATGTTGATAATTTAAAATTTTATTTTTATTTATTTTTTTGAGACAGAGTCTGACTTTGTCGCCCTCAGTAGAGTACCATGGTGTCGTAGCTCACAGCAACCTCAAACTCTTGGGCTTAAGCGATTCTCTTGCGTCAGCCTCCCAAATAGCTGGGGCTATAGGCACGGGCCACATTGCCTGGCTATTTTCAGAGATGGGTTCTTGCTCTTGCTCAGGCTGGTCTAGAACCTGTGAGCTCAAGCAATCTACCTGCCTTGGCCTCCCAGAGTGCTAGGATTACAGGCATGAGCCACCGTACCCAGCCCTAAAATTTTATTTAAGAAAACATTCTAAATTCTAATTGCCTTTTACTCAAAGAAGTACCCTAATATAAAAAAAAAAAAAAAAAATTGTGACTAACAAATTATGAAATGAAGTTTGTTTTCTTCTCTTTTCATAATCACTATCTTCCCTTTTATCAGTTATAATCAATTGGGATTTAGCTTGGATTTATAGTCTCAATTATAATCTATTTCTGCTTTATTCAAATGTTTTCTGAGATTTGCTTTGTAGCTTAATTTTTTTATACATTAAGCTCATTATAAAGTATTTATGAGGCAAATTTGGCCTCACAGAATACTCTGAGCACAAGGCAGCCTATTAATCATCAGGGAACAATTTATATTTGAAAATAAACATTTTATTTTTATCTGTACAGATGAATTATACTCACACCTGTAACATCCTTATACAATCATTATATGCAAACTTTATTTGCATATTAGATTTATTTCTTATTATCATTAATTTTTTCTTTACCATTTGCAATGTATGTACAAAAAAGCTACATATACTATAAATATACTTTAATGTATGAAAATAAATTCTGTTATTCCCTGGGCCATAGTATTTTGAGATTAACTTTGATGGTACAAAAATATAATCATATAGAAGAGGCTATTTCTAAAAAAAAATTGCAATGTACTGGTGTTTGCGCATGTGTGTGTATTTCCCAGCATTATAATTCCTGGAAAATTATCCTCCAGCCATCATTTGTCCTTGCCTCTTGTTTTCGATGCTGGTTGTAGCGTATGTATGAATACATGCATTAAGGAATGACCTTCTATGTGCTATTTCTACTTCTGATGTACTATTTTTAAAAAATATTAAAGGAATTTTTATTCCAGAATTGTATACTTGGTACTAGTCACCAAGACAGAATGAAGGGCAAACATCGTTCACTTATAATTTAATGTATGCACTGTGGACAATTTAATGTGCTACTTTACGAAAATACAAAAAGACAATGACCTGAAAATTTCCTGTTGTTAGTAGGTACTGCCAAATTACCTTCAGTCTGTAAAGATGAGAAAGATGTTTGTACAGGACTGAAGTGCAGATGTTACTCAAAAGTGAAAGGAAGAAAAAGGAAAGAATTGCTATTATAACTTTTTTTATTGTTATTTTAGGTTAATTGAGGGTACAAAGAATTAGGTTATCCTGTTTGCATTTGTTAGGTAAAGTCTCTCTTATAACTGTGTCCCACACCCCAGGGTGTGCAGTGTACCCTAACATTGCACCCATTACGTGGGGGCACACCCCTTCCCTCTCCCTGTGCCCGCGTTTCCCCCCTCTCCCCACCCTGAAATGATTGGAGTTTTTATCTTATGTGGTCATGTAGGAGATCGTCTATTGGCTTCATTTTGGAGATGAATATGGAAACTTTCCATCTTTTACACTTGTAATGTTGACCTGAAATGTACCAAAAGCAAATTATGTAATCACAATTTGTGTACAACTATAATATTCTGAATTTTTTTTTTTTTAATTTTCTCTTTAAATATACATTGCCAAATCAACTATAGGGCGCAATCATCACAGTTTTTTTTGTTTTACATGTAAAATCATTTTTTCAGTTCTTTTGGAACTGTGTTTATGGAAGCAACTACTGCAGTGGTGATTTACTCTTTCTATTGGGCTATGATGGCATTGTTTACTCATCACAGGTTAGAATAACCAACAAATTCTGAGGGTCAACACGCCAGTGTCTCGCTTTGTTTCACTGACATAGCAGTTAGGCATGGTATTCTTCACACTTTATTACTAATTTTCATAAAGGAAGCACTAGAGAGAAAATTAAAGTGGGAGAATGTAATTTCTTAGCCTGCTTAGAAAACATTTCTGGTGAGTAGTGTGCATCGCTTGTGCAAAGGAGGAGTGTCCTGGTCGTCTAATAAGCAGCGCTCTTTCCTGGCTTTTATAGAGGATACCCACAGACAAGTTTCCATTCCTCTTTTTTCCTTGTCATGTATTTTCACAGTAAGCATGTTCAGTAATTTGAAACACATTTATATACCTTTATCTTACCTAAGGAGATGAGGGAAAGATCAGATAGGCGTTAAAATGTTCACAGGTTTTACAATGAAATTCAGAGATTAATAAACCGTTTTTATCCTCAGATTATTTTATTGATATTAAACAATAGTATATTTAACCATACATTTGCTTGTGTCAGTTTTTAAAATGAAATATCTAAAGTATAAGTTTAAAATCTTGGGATACAAATTATATTTTTCCATAGCAGATTGTTAATATAAAAATTATTTCAAAGAGCATGATACTTGCCTATTAAGAATTGTAAATACTGGTAATTTCAGTTACTATTTTAATGATACTGATGCATATTTAAAGTTTATTTATCGCATTGCAACTAGGAAATTAGAAAAATATAAAACCAATGTAGTATCTAATTCCTACTTGGAAATATTCATGATGAATATTTTCTCTTTAGAAAGAAGAGAATCGAGCTTTTCTCTAATTTATTAATTCTACAAATATGAAGTGAGTACCCATAATTTGCCAAGTATTATTTTAGGCATGAGATCAATGAATAAATCAGACCACATCCATGAGCTCATGAAGCTTATAATGCAGCAAGGAATATGGGGGAACAGACACCAATGGGGAAACAAAGGTAGAAAAGCTAATTCCAGGTATAACAAGGGTGCTGATTCTGAGGGAGCGTTGGATAAAGAAGGCATTTGGAGAAGCAAATTGAGTGAATTTCAAGTGCAAGTCCTTAGAGGGGTTGGGGATGACAAGCACCTGAGTCTGATTGGTATCCCTGGAACAGCAATACAGCCACGGCTTGAGAGAGGGGCAAATGCCAGGGCAGTAAGAAATGAAACTGGAGGGCGGCGCCTGTGGCTCAGTGGGTAGGGTGCCGGCCCCATATACCGAGAGTGGCAGGTTCAAACCCATCCCCGGCCAAACTGCAACAAAGAAAAATAGCAGGGCGTTGCGGCGGTGCCTGTTGTCCCAGCTACTCTGGAGGCTGAGGCATGAGAATCACCTAAGCCCAGGAGTATGGAGGTTGCTGTGAGCTGTGTGGCGCCATGGCACTTTACCAGGGTGATAAAGTGAGACTGTCTCTACAAAAAAAGAAAAAGAAAAAAAGAAATTAAATCAGAGAGGGTTCCAAAAGGTAAATCGCTTAGGTACTTTCTAAGGAGGAATGATATGATGAAACATATTTTATTTTGTTCAATTTATTTATTTATTTTGAGACAGTCTCACTTTGTCACCCTTGGTAGGGTGCTGTGATGTCACAGCTCACAGCAACCTCAAACTCTTGGGCTCAAGTGATTCTTTTGCCTCAGCCTCCCAAATAGCTGGGATTACAGGCACCCACCATAACACCTGACTATTTTTAGAGATGAGGTCTTGCTGTGGCTCAGGCTGGTCTTGAACCTGTGAACTCAGGCAATCCACCCACCTCGGCCTCCCAGAGTGCTACGATTACAGGCATGAGCCACTGTGCCTGACCCATAAACCACATTTTATAAGGTAGACCATGGATCCTTGGAGGCCATGACAGCAGTGGGTATGCAAGGAAAATCTGATTTGAGAACTGTTTCAAAAGCAGAGCCACCTGCATTTGCTGATGGATTTGATGAGGGTTATGAGAGAAAGATAATTATCTCTAGGACTTCTAGGAGTTGGAACTAACCAATCCCTGTGTAAGTGGAGGTGTAAGGTTTGATAGAGGCGTAGTAGAAAAGGAAGAGTCTTATTTTGGTTTGGGTATATTTTAGAGTTTTTTAAAGAAATATAATTACAGGGCAGTGCCTGTGGCTCAAAGGAGTAGGGTGCAGCCCCATATACCGAGGGTGGTGGGCTCAAACTGGACCCTGCCCAAATGGCAACAACCAAAAAAAGAAAAAGAAATAATTAGAAAAGGTAAAGTAGGCATTTGAGTGTGGAATTCCCAGAGACATCTGTGACAGTGATAATGTACCATATAGAGTCAAAAAGTCATGGAAGATTGATTCAAGAGTTGACAATAAAGATCATTGCATTATTATTATTCGTGGAAACATAATTATACATACTCATGAGGTTCAGTGTGATACTTTGATATAAATATAGATATATATGTGCTTTTTTCTGTAGATAAGACCACTTGTACTGATCAATTCAGGATAATTAGCAGATACATCACATCAAATATTTTTATTTTTTTTTGTGTTGGGAACATTAAAAAATCCTCTCTTCTAGCTATTTGAAAATATACAATAAAATCAATTATTGTTAACTGCAGTCACCTTCTACTATTATAGGACATTAGAAGTTATTCTTCCTGTTGCACCTTAAGTTTGTATCTGTTAATCAAGCTCTCCTTTCCCACTCCTGCCTACCCTTTCCAACCTCCATTCCTACCCTGTATGTTATTCTACCCTCTGCTAAAAAATCAACTTCCTTCACTTGCACATATGAGTGAGAACAAGCAGTATTTGTCTGTCTGTGCTTGGCTTATTTTGGTTCCCATAATGCACTTCGGGCCTATTCATGTTGCCATGAATGACAGGCTTCATTGTTTTTATGTCTGAATAATGTCTCATTGTGTATTGTTACCACATTGTCTTTATCCGTTCATCTGTTGATGACCCAAGTTGATTCCACATCTTGGTTACTATGAATAGCACAGCAATAAACATGGGATTGAAGATATCTATTCAACAAATTGATTTTCTTTTCTTTGAATATATACCCAGGAGTGGAATTGCTATTCTTTAAACTGTCCAATCTTGGCCTTCTCAGAGTGATCTCTATAAAAGTAACTGTATCCTGGTGCTTCCTAAGATAAAAGTGCTTAAGTCATCATAGACTCTTCTTTTTCTTTTACACCCCTCATCCAAATACTTTGGCACTGTAAATCTCTTGCCAGAGATAGGATTATGGCCCCTTCCTCTACTTCTAATTCCTAATATAAGACTTCATCCTCTCCTTCCTAGATAAAAGCAGTAGCCTCTTAATTGCTTTTTCCAGCTTTGCCTTCCTACAGGAAGACTATTCAAAAGCACAACAATGAGAACAAAATATGTTGGTCAGATTTCTCAGTCATCTGCCCCAAACCCTCCAATGACTTAGCTTCCCACTCAGAGTGGAAGTCAGGAGACACAATGCCTGTGAGATGAGTGATTTGCCTTCTTTGCCTTTCTGGTCTTATCTCTCATCATTCTCTTTGCCTCTTGGTGGTCTAGACATGGAAGCTTCCTGCTTGTTGCTTCAGCAAGTCAAGTGTTATCATGCCTCAGAGCTATGGAACATTCTGTTCCACTTGTTTTGCTTCCAGCTTTTCAGGCACCTGATTCTCTTCCTTCAGGCTGCGTTCCAGAGAGGTCTTGTAAGTAAGACCATCCTATGTAAGTCATTCCTACCTTTCTCTAGAAGGTTTTTTTTTCCTTCCACACATTTATTTCACCATAATAGTTCAACCATCTGGCAAACACGCATTCACTTATCTATCTGTTCATGGCCTATCTCTGACCTTGCACTCTTCCAATTAGGGTGTATGACCCATGAAGACAAAAAGGTGAATTTCCTTAGTTCATTGTAGTGCCCTTAATACTCAGGGCCTACATTGTTTAAAAGGCATTCGTGGAATGGCTGAAGAGAATCCATACAAGTTGAGTTGTATGTTTGATAAATATTATTTTCATCCGTATATTCAGTATATACACTGAATATATTTTATTATATTTATTATTTTTGTTATATTTGTTACTTCCCTTCTATATGGTATTTTATCCTGAACCCAGTTCAAATGTTCTGTCCTTCCATAAGAGTTATCCATCATCTTCTCTCAGCTCCCCAAAATGATTTAGCCCAAACATCTAATCAATTAGTATATACTATACAACCATCAAATAACTAACACTTACAGAGTTCTTATCCATAATTGAAGAAAAATCTCATAAATCCATTGAAAATTCTATGGAGCCATGACACTATTGTCAATAAATCAGCCATATGTACAGTCATATCAATTATTCAGTGACTTATTGCAGTCTACCAGATGACTGTCCACAGGGCCCTGTGTCCTGGTCATCTTCTTCTTTCCTTCTTCTTTACCTTCTGCTAGCAAAGGCTTTAGGTGGTGTGACCTGTGTAGTCATATTGAGTTTCACACTTAGTACATCCCATACTTGGTTTAGTTCACTGTTTCTGCCTTAAAATTCTTATTAAATTTTGAACAAGGGTGCTACGTTTTCATTTTTCACTAGGCCTTGAAAATTATGTAGCTGGTCCTGCTTTCTGCTGCCCTTAGAGAATTTGTGAGAATAATAAAAAATGTAAATGATACATTTTAAAAAGTTTGACTTTAAATTTCTCAAGCCAAGAAAAATTATGAAGCTGTTCTTTAAGGAAAAGATTCACGCTCATAAATACAATTAAAGAAGAAGAGTAATGAGCTAATATGGTGATCTTATTTTGTGAAGAGATTAACTGAGATGAGTGGAATTTCTCAAAATTTTAGATTAACATTGTGTTATTAATCTTCATAAATATCACATCCTGCATTCCCATTAGGTAGAGAGCACTTATAGACAATTAAAATCAGGCATAGAGCAAATAAATTATGAACTTTCCAAGGAAGCACCAACTCTTAGGTATTAAAGTAAGAAATGGCAAAAAGAAATAAACTTATTATTTTTAAGCTTTCATACTCATTCAGTATTTACTATATTCTAATGAATTTCTCATATGAAAACCTATACTTTACAAGTTATGTTTTTTCTTTCTCATATGAAAACCTATAACTTTACAAGTTATGTTTTTTTTATTAACACAATTCTTTACTAATATTTTACTATGGTAGATTAACCGATGTGTTAATTTTGAATTTGAACACATACAGATCTAATATCTGAAAATACAGACTTCTTACAAAAGAGGAATTTCCTCCCTTTTATTGATATTATGTAGCATTTTGTTGTAATACTACAGGTAATCACTGTATTGTGATTGTGTTAATATTAAACTGTGTTTGTCCTAAAAATTTTCCTATATTGCTATAAATTTAGAAACCTATAAAATACCTGTATTGTTTATGCTAAAAATAAGTTAACTTTTTAAAAAGTACGATATTTATGAATCAAGGTGAAGAAGTAGGTAAATAAAAAATGGTGTTAGAATAACAGTAACAAAATATACAATATTGTCAGTATTTTTAAGTATTTAATGAAGTCTTATTACCTCAGATTATTTATATGACAGAAAAATGAATTTGGGGAAAGATGATATTTTTTTAAAAGTGTCCTATGATTCTCTTTTCATACTCTTTCAATAAAAAAATGCTTAGGCAGAAGTAACATAGGGGAGGATATGGTAAAAAGAAACATGTTTTATTCATTTGCCAGGCTGCTCTTTTTTAGCATGCAAATAAAACTGCAAGTGAATCAACAGCTGCTCTTAGAGCTGGGACTGTGTGTCCCAGTCCGCTGGGGGACACAGCTGGAGAGATGTACAGAGCATTTTCATCTTTAAATCAAACACAAACTAGGAAGGCTTTTGCTACTACATATGTAATACCCTCACTGTTGAAAATTAGAGTTTCTGTTCTCCCTCCTTTTTTTCTGACATCATTTTAAGATAGATCTCAATGGTTCTTTAGCATCAAGCTAAAGACTATTTTATGGCATTTCATCATCATTTGTTTAGTAATTCAAAATCTTATTTTCTTCTTTCTCCGTTTCTTTCCTCCTGTGCCCCATCCCACCCCCCGTCTTTCTTTCCTCCTTTTGTTCCTGAAAGTTTTTTTTTTTTTTTTTTTTTTTTTGTTACTACCAAGTTTTAGGCCCTGCTCAAGGTAATGGGGACAATGTGGTGAATAGTTGCTGTCACTGCTCATAAAGCTGACAGTCTAGTGACCAAAAGCTGCATCTTTCAAGACCATGGTAACATCCACTGACAGATCTTTTCAAAGAAAGACAAATGAAATTTCATAAAATGAAGACATTGCAATAGAAACAATGAGAAAGAGGAGTGGGCCGGCGTGTTGTCTCACGCCTGTAATCCTAGTACCCTGGGAGGCTAAGGCCAGTGGGTGACTTGAGCTCAAGAGGTTGAGACCAGCATGAGCAAGAGCAAGACCTCATCTCTCTACTAAAAATAGAAAAACTAGCCAGACCTTGTGGTTGGCACCTGCAGTCCCAGCTACTTGGGAGGCTGAGGCAAGAGAATCTCTTGAGCCTGAGAGTTTGAAATTGCTATGATGAGCTATGATGATGCCTCGGCACTCTATCCAGGGCAACAGAGGGAGATTCTGTCAAAGAGAGAGAGAGAGAGAGAGAGAGAGAGAGAGAGAGAGAGAGAGAGAGAGAGAGAGAGAGAAGAGAGGAAAGGAGATCAAGAAAGAGGGGATCAGAGAGAGAAAGAAGAGAAAATAATACAGGTTTTTTTAAAAGTTCATAAATATGGTGGGGAGAGGTTAGGAAGGATGTAAAATATCCTGTTTTGAGCACTCATTATCGTAAATTTTAATGACTGTTAAAAAATTCTGCCACTCAATGTTTTACACGATCCACTCTCTTATGGATATAATTTTAAATATACAATTCTGAAAATTCAGTTTCAACCATTTTTCATTTGCTGCCTAACACCATGGACATTTTCTACATCTCAGATCTAAGTAAGCTACGTTTGTAGTCACTTTAGGTAGAACAATACTGACCTTTTCTATCTCTATAAATATATTGGGTTTACTCTTATACTTATGTATGAAAATTTGCCAGCCAATTATGTCCATCTCATCTAGATATAATTCCAGAGTATTGAGTATTATAAAGAGATTAACCTAAAGCTATGTGAGGAATTGCAAGGATATTAATGGCCTATAATTCAATAAAGAAATAAGGAAAGGACAGTCTAAGTGAGATAGGAAAATTTTCTAAAAACACCTGGGAAAAAATATGCTCAATTCAACCTTAGCTCGCAAGTTCTGTCCTATTGTGGTTTATGATTATGAAGGCAGGGCTGTTTTTAGCTTGGGATGGCCCTGATATATTCATTTCAATTGGAATTTAGATTTGGAACATGAACATAGAAGATTCAGATGTTGGGGCCAAAACCAAACAATAATTTTGAGCTGATTTATGGGAGTCATTGAAAAAGAGAAAAGAACTGAACCAGTCGGTTCTCTGGATATATTTCTGGCAGGATTGCAAACCTGAATATCAAAGTATTAACATTAAGGTTAGTTTTATTGAGGTAATTATATGAATAGCAAATTTTTTGAAAATTAAAGAATATGACATTGAAACAAGTTTTTACAGAGAAACCTAAAAAACTTTTGTACATTTTTTTCTAAAGTAATACTCTCTTGCCTCTTATTATCCTAAAGGATCACATAGTTATTTATTAACTCTTAGTCTTAAGAAAGTTAGAAAGTACTTATTGATGTTTTCTGTCAGAATGCAAATAAATTCACTTTTCTTGGAAACTACATTCCTAGGAAACAATTCAGGACAGCACTAAACTTACTGGCTGCTTTGTTTCGTAAGTATGCTCACAGAGTTTGTTTCGTTTGTTTGGTTTTTCTCTCATGAAGGAGCTATTTGAAGAAGAAAAATATTTATAATATTTAGGCTGAAAAGATGGTACATGAATGTGTACTTTGCCTAATTTGAAAATAAAGTCATGTTCATAAAATTACATTTTTCAGAAATGACAAAAAATCAAGCTGTAATATAAACTAGGCTGGCACTCATGGAATCAAGGACAGCTGCTGTGGCTGCAGTCTACTGAAGACCAGAAACTGCAGAGATCCACAGCTCACTCAGGTCTCTCTCTCTTCCCCAAAGGCTGCTACAAGTTAATTTCGTTATAAAATGTGACATTGCTGTTAATTGACATCAACAAAATCCTTATGACTTCTGTCAAATGATGTGAAAATGTTATCTAACATTGAAATATTTTCACCCAAGTGACTGTACTCAGTATCACACACGATGATAGAGGCCTATGCATACTAATTTGCCCCTGAGGAGAGTTGAACCACCTGTGAAGTCAGAAGGCGCACAGTCTATACAAGGCTGTCCTGACTTCTGACACCAACCGCAAATCCCGCATGTTCCCCAAACTGCCCTTTTGTCTAATAATGTGCTAGAAGTACTCAAAAAACTCACTGGCACCATTTATACCCATGGATAGTGTTGACTACAGAGAAATGAGACAGATTAAAATCCACCCCAGGAATAAACATAAAGAGACTAAGACAGACCAAACACGGGCTTCTCTTACCCTTCACTCTTGGAGTCAGAACAGCGTCACTCTCTGAGCATCCAAGAGACACTGCACACACACAGTACCCCCAAACGGGAAAGCCACTCAATTCTTACTCCCCCGAATTTTTATTAGGCCTTCTGCATGTGAGCATGATCACTCTCATGACTTATTTAGGCTATCTAACTGTATATGCCACACAACTCTCCTGAAAATATACCGTAGTTTTTTTCTGGCATGCTCAGCACCCACCCTAAATACTCTCTGGTGTAGCCAGATTGCACCATCTGAACCTTACTGTCAGACTGACTGGCTTACTCCAAGGTCCCCAGGAAAACAAAGGCCTCTAATCAGGCATGACATTCCCAGAGCCTCACGACCACCTCCCAATAGCTGAGAATAAAGTCCAGATCTCCCTAGAGAAGGTTAAATTCTTTCTACAAAGGTCCCAGAGATCAATTTTGACCACCAGAGCAAATACCATGACTGATAAACTAAAATGTTCACACTCCTAAACTATATTAATTGAAGAAATCTCCACTCTATAAAAGATCCTGTCGGCAGCAGGAATTGCCGCACAACAAGAGAGAAATAAAGAAGGTGAAGAAGAATCTGGAAATGTTATGTCATTTATGTATTCAGTAATTTTTCATTAACTCAGCAAACACATTAGGGGCACCTTCTGTGTGACACAGCTTATACTTATTATGACTGATGCTGGTCGTAGACAGACACACAGTCATAGATTTTGTGACCAGTACTGTAATGTCCATGTGCACAAACTATGTGTCCAGATGAGTGATGAGCTGTGTCTGGTGGGGTCAATTTTGCAGAGGGAAGAGCCTTTGAACAGCCTTTGAGCAGACCTTGAAGAATGTCAAACTGTCTACTGTGTCCATGCTACTGTGGAGGTCTGCAGAGCTGTCCTGGCAGGGGAAGAGCATAGGGAAAGAAGAAAGAAGAAGAATGACTTGCTTCCAGTAGCATTTCACAACCAAAAAAATTTAGACATATGAAAACTCAGGCTTAAAAAAAATTAGCAGTTTTCAAATTATAGAAGGCAATAATGTGGGTGAGGGACTGTGCTCTGTTGTTACAGAGTTGCTTGCACATAAACTTTGTCAGCAACTTATTTTTCTAAAACCAGGCTTTAGGGCTGGAGACCTGAGGGATTAAAAACTCAGAATAGTAGTAAACAAGTCTGCAATAGTAATAACCCAATCACCGCACACAGCGCAGCAATATCTCACCCTTCCTGGGAATACTTTCTCGGTTGTTACACTGCTCGTTGAACACAACTTCCGCCCCACATGTCTGTTGAGCTTGAACTGTTTTCTGTGCCAGCTAGGCTCTCTTATATACTCAACATCATGTCCTAGTAAAGGCGTGACCTTTATTTAGTGCAGGCTCGACATTATATTACATTTCTTATTTCTTCCCTGGGCAAACTCTGTTCCACTGAATACCAAGGCACATAACTCACTCAGCCCAAGGTTTCAACATAAAAGATCACCGGACAAGTATACATACGTGTACAGTGTATTAAATCCAACTTAGGATGTAATGAAGCATTTAACTTTATTCCAGTCTCGAAGTCTCTCTGTGAACTTTATTCAGTGGAGCTTATCTCTGCCTGCCCCTCAGTGAAAACATCAGTGCTGGCCTCAGCACAATCATAGCACACACTCCTACAGCCACTTTAACAAACAATATAGTCACCATTTAGTGAATCAATTTCGGGTACACGACTATGTAAAAAAGCTAAGTGAACATAAACTGTGTCTCCTATCGCTAGCTCAGGTCTCTGAGGTAAAGGAAGCCCACACTTTCTCCTTTAAACTATCCGCTCTTTATATCTCCCAGGGTTGGGATCAGATGCATTAGACAACAGAATATAAGATAGTTACTTGAACTAGTTTTATCTGTTTTGGTTATCTATGTCTTGAAAAACAAATTGCCCCACATTTAGCAGGTTCATACAACAGGCATTGATTTTCTCATAATTTCTGTAGATCAGCAAGCTGATTTGTATGGCTTCCCTTGGCTGTCTAGCACCAGCTGTGGCCTGTGATCTCTCAAGGCCACAGTCAAGAGATTGTCTGGGCTACCGTCATCTCCACGATCTATCAGACGGGAAGGTTCACTTCCCTGTTTCTCCGGCTGTGGGTAAGCCTCAATTCTTCCCTGGCTGCCCCTTGCCACATGGGCTCCTCCATACAGCAGCTCACAGTGTAGCGTGTGACATCTCTCCCAGTGAGCACGTGAGCAAGCGGAGCCCAAAACAGAAGTGTATTCCCTTTGTAACCTAATCTCAGGAGTGACCTCGCATACTCTGTAGAACTTTATTCATTAGAATCCAGTTTTTGGGCCTAGCACAATCTTATGAGGAGGGGATAATATGACAGTATGAATGGTAGGAGAGCAGGAGAATTGGGCTATCTTCAAGGATGACTACCACTATCTCTGTGGGCCAGGAAGCATCTAGACGTGATTCTTGGGAACCATTGTGGGTTTGAGGAAATTCCTGTCATGGGAGACATCTCACGGTGGTTACCTTGACCAGTCAATAAATCTATATTTTATTTAGAGTCTTCCCTTTGCTTTTGAGCCTACATGTCCTTATAGTTTTCTTATGATCTCAAAATATATATATGGTCCTAGTAGTGGTTATCTGATGGACAGAAAAAAATCTTCTTTGCCCCTTACGTCTGTCAGTGGTAGGAGTGACTAGTCCCAGCACAGCAGCTCACCACCACACTTGTATGCACTATTAAAAACAGGCATTTTCCTGTGATGCTAGAGAGTTTACCGTGTGGATCTCCCATCCCGCTGCCACTTGCTTATGCACCCTATTTATGCTTATGCTCTTATTTCTCTTGGTAAAACAATTTTATTTCAAACAAAAACTAACAAACTTTAGTGTAAAAATAAATATTCTAGGAAAATCATATGTAATTGTATTAATGGAAATCAAAATCATATTAAATATAATCACTGTCTTGAGATAAAAACATTCTATCATTTTCCTTAGTCATAAAATGATATGAACATTAGCCAATACTGTTATTAAAAATATGGCAAATACAGCTTTTAAATGCCTGTAGCTATCACAAAGATTAAGTATGATTATTTTCCTTTGTTTATTGCTGGCAATATTTTTGTCATATTTCTCAGTGGTCCCACACTATCAGAAAATCCCTACATTTTATTAAGGTCTAGTTATTTTATAGTGGTATACAGTTTAGCATTTTATAGTATGCATATGAGTTATAGTAAATAATAGTGGAAATTTCTTACTTTGTATAAAGGAATAAACTACTTCTCCTTTGTTTATCTAAATACTAGACAGTATAAGATTCAACATTGTTGATTGAATTATCTAATAATAATTGCCAATGACATCACAGTAGGAAAGGTCAAAAGCCCTATGTGTACAGATAGTTGGTCACACAACATTTAGCTCTTTTCCTTATTATATAAATCTTGAGCATTTCTTAGTTTTTCAGCACACTTGAGAAACAAAATATAGGAATTCAAATAAAATTAAGTTTTCGTTTTAATTTGAATATCAAATTTTTGAACTTTTACAAAACATCAGATTTCTCTGTGACTTAGTTTTCCCATTTATAAAAGAAAGTAACATTTGATGACTTCTCAAGTCCCAATTGCCTCTGGCATTGTATAATTGTCTTTAAAATGTTGGCACTGTCTCTTCTTGTGAAGAAGAAAGAACAAAAGAACTATATGCATAAACCTCTCTACAAAGGGTGTACAGGCTGCAGAGGAAAAATCATTAGCAAGGAAATCAGTAATTAATAAGACATGGGGTTTAGAATGGACAATTTGAGACTTGAAAAATAATTATGGTCCAAGACAGTGAGACAGAAATATTGAGACATGAGTTTGGCCTTGAAGTTTAGTAAGATTCTAATGGTCAAAAGTATATCAAAGCATATTCTTTTCCTGTTCCCCTTCTCCACACCACAGTGATATAAAGAAGGGGTACACGCTTATTTTCAGTAGGAAGAGTTAGACAACATCTCTTCGGAATGGTTATAGTTTCCACTCTATCTTGTTAACTGGGACAACTTTTATGTACTTTCACTTGCTCAATGAGTCATTATTTTAACAACAAAAATTCGGGACAGGGTTATCTGAGAATGAGTATATTAGAAATGTTATATATAATGTATAGCATTATTATATTTTAAGTTCCATAGTTCATTTCCTTTTAGTAACTCTCACTGCATCTGTTAGGAAATTTTAAGTGATTTTTGAGTGTTGATGGAGTTACAAGCAGGGAGCTGTATGGAAGGTATCTTTGTGTGTCCAACTTTAATACCATACCTTTGGAGTTAAGTTTATTAGTGTGTCCAGCAGGGATTCTTCATAGATCAGAAACATGAAAAATCTGAAACCATGAAATAAGAATAAAGATCATAAAATTAAGGATAAAAATCAGGATTTACACAATAGAACATGAAAGTTTGAAATAGATAAATTTCAGTGTCTAAATGAAGGAGTTACTATTAGTAAAGGGACTTAGGAGTTTGATATTATCTTGATGAATTCAAGGTTATTAAAATTTGCCATCTTATTTTTTAACATACTGAGAGGATACTGTCTAGTTGGAGAATCAAGTTACCTACACTCTCAGAGACTGTGATATAAATCAAGGTGAAAAATATTATTTTAGATAACTTACAGGGCAAGCACTGCTTGGTTTTTGTTTTTGTTTGTTTTTTAATGATTTTACCTTAACCTCATTTTGCAGAATGATAAACTTCTCACACTTTTGACTGACACATTCCTTCTTTCACATGTTAATACCAACAATTAGGTTAGTGTCAAATATCACTAGTTTAAGAGTCCTTTTCCCTCTAAAAGCTGACATTATTGATTTCCAACTAAAGCTACTGATTAACCAATTGATTAACTCGAGGTGTTAAAAGGAATCTTTATCTTTAATTCTTAGAATAATCCCAGATGTCAGTCGCTATGAACTAACTTAAAAAACGACCTCATGATTTAAGTGGTGGCAATATGAATGACACATACACCTTCGTGTCGTTTTTTTCACAAAGCTTCTGCATTCTCAAAATTCGTGAAGATCACACTTTACATAATCAATAGTGAAGTATCTGAGTTTATATTTTTACTATCAACCACTCTAATGTATTAGGAATTGTGCTAAGCAGAGTCTTAACTTCTGTATGGAATTGTGTAATGTAGAGTGTTCATTTAGAGAAACTCTACCTATGTATATTATTCATAATTTAAGTATCTTGATATGTGTAGCTATACCATACCTTTCTAAGATTATTTTGATAGCTAAAATAGAATTAAATTTAAAAATTTAGACACATTTTATGGATAGGTTAATAGATGTTTAAAAATTTATTGTTTACCCTATTTTATAATTCTGATGATACCAATTTCAACTTAAAAAATGGAGGGTCTGGCCAGGTATGGTGGCTCACATCTGTAGTCCTAGCACTCTGGGAAGCTGAGGAGATAGGATCCCTTGAGCTCAGGAGTTTGAGAACAGACTGAGCTACTCCAAAGCCTGAGGCAGAAAAATCATTTGAACCCAGGAGTGTGTGGTTGCTGTGAGCTAGATTGATGCCAAAACACTCTAGCCTAAGCAAAAGATTGAGACTCTCTGAAAAAAAAAAAAAAAAAGAGAGAAAGAAAGAAAGAAAGAAAGAGGAAAAAAAAAAAATGAAGAGTCTACAATTCTCTCAAGAGAAAATTGGTAAATGAAGAAAAGTTCAATTAGGTGGTAAATATAATAATATATTAAAGAAAATATAAAAATCTACATACAGAAGTATTTAAGGATATAACAAATATATAAAAATTAATTGAAAAGCAAATTAGAAGTCTCTGTTTTATAGAGAGAAATATAGGTAATTATTTCTTATAAGTCTTTCTTATTTTTGCTTAAATCTTTGCCATACTTTGTTCTGCTTCAGACAGACGACTGTATAACATTTTGTCATATACAGAAATAGAGGTACACATCCTTAATTTATTATGGAAAACATGGTATCTGTTTAACAAACCAATTATTTGCAATAACTCATAATTTTGTATAAAGAAAAGGTACCGTATATATATGGAGAAATTTCATCCCAAGTAATTATTTTAGCACATCAAGGGCTTATGTGAACAAATCATTGATATTTTCCCATGAAGGAAGATCCTGGCATAACTTCCCTACATTTAGCACTGGGCTAAGTAGATACTCTTAGAAAAGGAGCAGATAGGAAACAAAGAAGCCATTCTTATTTACAGTGGAATAATCCAATCATGGGATTATAAAGACTTGTATTTTAGCTACCAATCAGAAGGAAAGGATTTATTTTAGAGAAGCGAGAAAAGAAACAATGGTTCTGAGTATCTGATTACAGAATATAATAACATATTATATATGTGTTAATATGTTATTGACATATATAAAATATATTAACATATATAAAATAATATAATAACATCCACCCCAGCACACAAGTCCTTCCCCTTTGGTAGGCAAGATATCAAGGTCTGTTAATGCCTAGTGAGAACCAGAATAACAGGTTCATGTATGATCAAGTTACTTTGACACCAGTTTACTGAAAAAGAGTTCTAGATTTAGCAGTTAGATGTTTGTTGGGAACTTTCAACATCATTTAAACGTCAGACTGCAGTTTAAAAAGTGCAGATTTAAGTGATCTTAAAAAGTTAGTATTTGCTGTTTGAGCTTCTGCCACGTGTTAGGTACAGTTAGCAGCCAATAAGAATTAAAAGAAGCTATCCTTGCTCTCAATGAAATTATAGTTCGGAAGGTAGAGAGAGAGGCAAATGGTAGAGCACATCACACAAAAGCATTACCCACAGGTGAAAAGCTCAGAGAGAGTGGAGAGCACTGATGTCAGCCTGTGATGCTGGGGTACATCACGGACGATGCTCGAACCTTCTCTGCAAGAAGAAACATGAACTTACCTCTCAAATAGTGGGTAGAGGGTGCTGATTTGAGGGGGGGAAGTAAGTTTGTGGGGGCAGATAGCTTATGTAAAAGAACGTGGTGTATTTTCTTGGAGATGAAGTTTATAATGAGAAGTGATGTGGTAAAAGACCAGACATGTAATGGGAATCTGCTTATCATAATTAAATCAGAGACAGAAAAGACTAAATTCTCTACACTTAAGTAAGTTATAGTTGTCAGAGAAGAGAACCTTACCTGAAAAAGCAATGGAGGAAGTGGTAGCATAAGAGAAGTGGTATATTTTTATTACCAATAGAATTTAAATAATTTCAGAAAACCTGTAGATGCTTCCCCGTCTTGACAAATCTCCATCCTCAGGACTTGCTCCCACAGGAGCCTTCTGTTTTATCATAGTAAAAGCTTTATAGAGTTTATATAAACGATATAAAAAATATGAAGCTCTATAAAGTAAATGAACTCTGTGTCTTCATTTAATCTGCCATTAGGTATTGCATGACCATAAAGAAGAGAAATTTTGAAATAAAGGTTGGTATGCTTTTACAAGGTATTAAGAATATTTTTATATTATATTTGAAAGGAATGGGCAACAGAGGAGATAAAATGCTATTAGTCAAGAAACTGTCATTTTTCTTACCAAAAGTGTTTAGCCAAAGGTCACTTTTGTCCTTTAGGTTTGCAAAAGAAATGTTTCAGAACCTCTTTCCAATACAATATAAAAAAGAAAAAAAAAAAATCTCTTGAAAAGCATGTAGAATATACATTATTGGGAATAGATGTTCAAAATGATGTACAGTGAATCTAAAGCTATATTGCTTTTATATCATGTATATTAATGTTGAAAACCAAGAAGGAAATCAGGAGCTTTGTTATTTAAGCTTCTATAAGCACTCTGGCCAAATTACTCATTATTTCTAGTACATATTTACTAGGCATATTTATTTGGGCATTTTTACAAGGTGCATTAGTGATCATTTAAAGGTATTCAAGGAATTATCATGTAGGTGATAATCTTGTAGGCTGAGAGCGATTCTATCAACCTTCTGCATGCTCCAGGACAATTCAGATCCCAGCAAGACACCATTAGAGTCACCAGGAAGTTAGAATGTGCATCATGGATCCTAATGACTCACATTCATAGCTTCCTGGGCATCAATTATGTCATGTCTTTAGGACATACAGAACAGAATTTTAATTAAAGAAATGTTAATGAAGACTGAGAGCAAGTAGTTCATAATTTAGTCAGATGAATTTTCTTACTTATAGTTAGAGCTCTTGTATCCAGTTCCCTGTGTTACATTTTTCTGTAGGTCATTAAGAGGGGACTCCAGTGTTATTTCTGTGATGTTGCTGCTCATTAATGCACTAGACACAAGCTAAAGAACATCTGTCAGACTGCAGAATTCAGCTATGTGTAATTTTACTTCATGTTCATACATATCTGTCCTAACTCTAGGGCCACACACGGCCCTACAGAAATACATAAAACCGATAAAGTGTTTATGATGCTTAAAAGGTGTCTAATTGGCCTTTGTCTTTGTTTCATCTTTTGTGCCCCTACTGCTTCTTTGGCATCCTGGTACATCTGCTGCCATGGTCCCTAGTTTCCCTCAATGTCATGGCTTGATCCCTCTCTCATGTTATAATGACTCAAAACTATTTATTAACTTCACTTTTCCCTTGGAATCTTCTACTGTGACTTCTGCCATGCACTCTGGGATCTTTTTCCTTTCTCACTCCAGTGGAACAGATAAAGATACCATTCCATAGAGGATTCCTGCTTACAAATTTATAATACGAAATTTTATTCTTGTATTCTTTAGTTTTCTGGCTTCAATATGTATGGGTTTGTATAGACTTTTTGAAAAAATGAAGACCATTAAAATGAATCTGATGCCATGAATATTTCCTAAGCCAGGTAGTTCTGATTACTGGATAGTGTTCCAAGGTTTTAAAATATAGAACGATACCAGTAAAATCAAGAATTCTTTGAATAGAGTGGGCTTAATTCCAAATATATTAAAAATACGAGATCAGACAATAAGTTCACGAACTCACCACCATGCATTTGCAGTGGCAGCACTGTATAGACACCTGGGTAAAGTTTTGTAACCTCGGATGATCAGTGCCCCACTGTCTGTTTGTATCAACATGTAAAGGTGTCTGCTGAGTGGCATTTTGTTATTGTTGTTGCCTTCACAAAAATGTCAGAGCATGAACTAGTGCAACAAACACTCATAAAGCTCTTGTTCAACTTGGCAAGAGTGGAAGTGAAATCAGGGACGTATTAGTCCAAGTTCATGGGGACAATGCCATGAGTAAAACAGCAGTACCCAAATGGATTAAATGTTTTTCTGAGAGTAGAGAAAGCAGCACTGGATGAAGAGAAGTCAGGGCATCCAGTAAGGAGAACTGATGAGAGCATTGCAGACTCATCAGATTATATATCAAAATCATTGGCTGGCTGTGACAGGCATAGCAGACCAGGTAAACATTGACAGAGAAATGGTTCAGAAAATCTTCACTGAAAATTTTAGCATGAGAAAGGTGTCACTCATGCACATGACAATGTGCCAGCTCACACAGCACTTTTTATGCAGTAGTTTTGAGCCAGTAAGCAAAAAACTGTATTAGAACACCCTCCCTTCTCACCTATCTCACCCCTACACACTTTGAAAGAACACATTTTGATGATATTCAGGACATTAAGCGTAATACAATGGTAGCTACGATGGTCGTTCTAGGAAAAGAGTTCCAAATGGCTTTGAAGGGTGGACTAGGCACTGGCACCCAAGCACAGCTTCCTAAGGGAGTACATCAAAGGCGACCACAGTGATGCTCAGCAATGAGGTTTGTAGCACTTTTTTCTAGGATGAGTTTGCAGACTTAGTTGCCAGACCACGTATGTTTTAGTTGATTAAAATGGCAATCAGAGACACAAACACATGTAGAATGCTTGGAATTCATAGAATATATGGTAGTTAACAGAAAAGGTGGTGAGTGTTTGTTGTGTATTTGAGTCCATGTGATAAAAAAAATTTCTCATGAAGTTCATATAAGTAAATCACGTTTTCCTCTGTGAGAGGCCCCTCAATATTTGCAGTTGGTCCATGCTCCTCGTGTCCTTCTCTTTACTTCCCTCATGACATTTACATCTTCTGGACATGTAAGCCATGACCAGTGATGATCCATAGCAATCTCTGTCAGTCATTCTTTAGGCATCCAGCTTTTATACAAAAATGCCAGGATTCCCCGCTGAATTTCTTCTAAAGTTCACATTCTGTTTTTACCTAAAGGGCAGTGTAGAGTGAGAGATTCTAAGGAAGAAAACAAAGATGAAGGAATTTCAACAGATGAGACTGCCATAGCCATCTTAGCCTCCTTGCTACATGTACATAAAAAGTTTACAAAGTCTACAGAAATTAAATATTTATAATTTTTTTTACATATTATGTGCAAGATCCCTTTTTTTGTATTTGAAAGGATATTCTGATGAATTACCCTTTACTAATCTTGTAATCAGAGTAGCTTTCAGTAAGAGCAATCCACTGATTTTCCTAACTCTCCCTGTGAGGAGACATCTCATCTCCCCAAGGCCATCTCCCAGGGGCAAGTATTGTTTCTACTTCATACTCATTCAGAACGCACCATGTGTTCACACTAAAGTTGTCATTTAGCTTTGCTTACACACCTTAAGTCTTACAATGGAATACATCAAAATTTAGTTGGCCATATAAAAATAAATCCCCATCCTGATAAAAGTAAAATGCTTGAATAATTTAATCAATAGGAGAGAAGAGACAAATTTGCCAAGAAGAATCCTAAATAGTTTATGTATCAAGGAGATGGAGCACAACCTCCCATCCCTTAGGTGAGGCCTGCACTTTGTGCCGCCCTGTCTAAGTCTAAAGTATGGAAAAGAGAGAGAAAAGAGGAACTTTACAGAAGAAAAGCTTGGCAAACAGTATCTCAACCAGGTGATCAAAGAGAACATTAATAATCAGAAATCATGAGGATAATATAGACACTGGATATGACATGAACATGGCACTTCACCTCTCTTATTTTCCTTTTAATAACCCACAATATCAGTCTTCCTATGAGAAAAATACCACTAGATAAATAGCAGTAGTGAGGCACCCTACAAAATACCTCACCAGTGTTCTTCAGAACTGTCGAGGTTACCAGGTGTGGTGGGGCATTGCCTGGAGTCTCAGCTACTCGCTACTTGGGAAACTGAGGCAAGGGAGTTGCTTGAGCCCAGGAGTTAGGGGCTGCAGAGCTGTGATTAGGCCATCGCACTCCAGCCTGGGTGACAGAACAAGACCCTGTCTAAAACAATTAAAATATAAAATAAAAAAAGGAGAGTCTGGGAAACTGCCACATTCAAGAGGAGCAAAAGGAGCCCTGGCAGCCTCACGTAAAGTGACATCCTGGCTGGAATTCTCATACAGAAAAAAGACATTAAGGAACAACTGTGGAGATCTAAATAAAGTATGAACTTCAGTTAAAATCAATTAGTCAATATGGGTTTATTGATTACAATTGACATATCATAATAATGAAAGATGTGATTAACAGAAATTTGAGTGTGAGGTGTGGAAATTATGCTATCTTCTCAATTTTTCTTAAATCCTAAAGCTGTTCTAAAAAGCTAAAGTTTTTTAAAAAGAAAATATATTTAGACTCTAGTACTTTTGTACCCTCCATTTTGCTGTACCTCTGATAAAGAACAATGACATTGCTCAAAATAAATCATAAAATCTCCCCCCACACATACAAAATATACACCTTGAAACAATCAGAGTTATTGAACTTAACATAGAGCTGTGGCAATAAATTTAATCATAGCAAAACAATATTAACATTTAGCAAGGTCAGTTCCATGTTACAGGAAGCAAGCACTCACTTTTTCCCAGATAGCCAAATCCTTGTTCAGGCCATCACAATGACTACAGAACCATCTCTTCCATTGGCTTCCAACCCTGAGCACACCTTATGGATGACCCTAGGTGGATGGATATTCTAATCTGTCTCCTAGGGCACTCAGATGTCTTTTTTATTTTAACATTCATCTGTCTAAGGATAAAATAAGACTCTGGGATCAAAGATTGTTCTCTAATCTGCTTCAAAGGTGACGTACTGGCCAACGAGGTTCCAGAGAAACAAATGGAATAGAATGTTTTAAGCTAGAAATTCCAAATAAGTTGATAATTTCTAGTCTCATAGGTTAAACAGTGTGGATTGTCCTTTAAGGGGTCTCTGCTGATGCTGTTAGATGCCCCACTCAGGATGATGATACCCCATTGTCGTTTTTAGTAAGGCCCATGTGCCTCACTGTCAAGTGGCTAAAAGCCTAGGTCAGGGTTCAGCTTCTGGCGGCCAGTCTCCGTTATAAATGTTGGTCTCATATGGGAAACATTTGTTGTTCTTTTGTGAGCAGGAAATAAGTTTTAATCCATTCTCTTCAGTGCTTTCTGCTTTATAGCATACCCATGTCTTTCCAGATTCTTTGATTTTCCTTCTTTCGGTGAGTTTTTCAGCCTACCTAGAAAGTGTACCTTCTGAGTCAGGTGTCTGGTTCCCTCTCTGTGGGACCTCTTGAGCAAATTCTTATCAGGGCAAGCCATCAGGAATGCCATCCCTTTTCCCCACCCCACAAAGAAAACAAATATATATATAGATATAGATCTGTGTGAGAGTAAAGCTACAGGAAGTGTTCTTGCCCACTTATTATAAACCTCTTCAGTCAAGAGAGATGTAGTAAAGATGAGTAACAAGTTACAGCAAAGATATACCAAGGAAGAAAAAGCAAATCTCAGTTTTTTTTCTTGAAGGAAACTTAGACTCTCTAGTTTTTGCTCTGGAGAAAAATAGCCTTGGGAGTGAGATGCAGACAGCCTGGTATGTCCTCTTCTGGAACATAGTTTTATCTATTAATAAATACAATTAAGAATGTAATACAAAGAAGGTTTTCATCAAAAAAGGAGCTGACGTGATAATAAAAACCCAAACTTGTTGACAGAAATTTTAAGTCTGGCCTTGGGCTTACATGTGTTAGACAACCTTGCTCCTCAGTGGCAGCCTCTGCTTCAGAGAAGTTCTACCATTCTAGTATAGATCTCCATGAAGAGCTAATTAGAATGAGGTATCTAATAATAGTGAATTGTTCAAACACTAAAATGGTGGGAATTAAGGGCTCCACAAAGCAATTCTGGAGTGACATTTTTTCTTTCATTATACACAGTATTAGTGTAGTATATAAAATGATTATTCTGTCTAATGAGTTATTTGCTCTGAAAGTAGAAAACATAAAACTATAGGGGATGCATTCCTATTTGGCTGTATAGCGAATAAAATTGCAGAACCCTCATAAACACAATTAAATATCAGATTTTTCAGGATGTTTCCATGTGGATTCAATTCTGTCCAAAATAAGAAAAAAAAAAAAAACCCTCAATGTGTGTGTGTGTATATATATACATATATATTTTGTTGTTGTTGTTGTTTGTTTGTTTTGTTTTGTTCTTTGGAGACAGAGTCTCAAGCTGCGGGACTTGGCAGTGTTCCATGGCGTCACAGGTCACAGAAACCTCAAACTCTTGAGCTCAAGCAATTCTCTTGCCTCAGCCTCCCAAGTAGCTAGGACGATAGGCACCTGCCACAAGGACTGGCTATTTTTTTGTTGCAGTTGTCATTATTGTTTAGCTGGCCCAGACCTGGTTTGAACCCACCACCCTCAGTGCATGTGGCCAGCGCCGTAACCACGGTGCTACAGGTGCCAAGCCTGTATATATTATTTTGATGCCCTGCTTTCTTTGTACTTTCATTAATTACAATTCAATATATGATTTTATTTATTTGAAGTTTATTAACATAGAGTCAACAAATGGGAATCAGAAATTATCCTCTACAAAATATCAATACATCAATACAACATTTAAGCCACACATTTAGCCCAAAGATTAAACTCCCACAAGAATAAAATAGTTCATTATGTGTTTAATGCTATATATGTGATAAAAAATAAAAATTCATTTTTTTTTTTACATCAAGAGAGCCCAGAGAAATGAAAAATACTTAGGACTTTTAAAAGGAATAAGTAAAGATACTTTTCTTCCAATATTTTTGCTCACTAAAATAAATGCATATTATTTTCTTTCATACATTTTTTTAACTAATAGGACATATAGATGCCTCAATTCTTTTATATTTTCTTAGCTGATAGGAGAAATGCACCCTAAAGGTAGAATTTCAAAATTACACAGTCTACCTAGTAAAGTTCCATGTTACCACAGAGTCTTGTCTTTCCATTTATGCTCTAGTGACCTCTAGTAATTACTGTACTTTTTCTTCCTAGATTACGATTGATTGGTACAATGAATTCCTGTGGCCATAAAAAAGGCCAAGGACAAGTGACATTTAATATCAAAGAGCATCCTGCCCGAAAGCACAATGCCTGACTCAAACTAATCACTTTGTACTATATGTCTTAAGTTCTTTTAGCTTAATCCAGTCCTAGAAATACGTATGTGTTATTTTTGGAAAATAGAAGGACTTTTACCAGGAAACAGAAGCTGTCCACCTTGTCATGCTACCTAATAACAGACAGCCCTAAATTGCAGAAGTTCAGGGAGGTGGCGGCATCTTCATTTAATAGTATTGCAATAGCCAGTCAACCATTAAATAAAAGATGCCAAAATTCTAGTATCTTCTCTTATACTTTTATTTTTAATTAAAGCTTCAGAGAATCATTGATTGGAATGTCTTTTATCCTCATTGCTTTAAAAAAAAAAATTTACTCAGGCATTTCTGCTCCTTCTTAATCATGAATGCAAATAAAATTCAAAGTGTAATCAACAGCTGCAGAAAGAGAGCACTGAGCAAACTGGGTTGTCATGGAAACCGTGAAGTCAGTCCTTGACCAGACACAGAATAATACCTGGTGTGTATATGTGTGTGTGTATGTGTGTGTGTGTGCAATCACTTAACAACCATTTATGAAGAACAACTAAAAATGTTTCAAGGTTTTCTCCCCCACCTAAATTGTTCATTGTTAGATATTTAAGCAGGAGGTGAATGAATAACATTTGACAATTCCATTGAATTTGTAAGAGATTACTTCCCACTTGAGACTGGATAGTCCTATCACAGATGAAGCTACAGGTATGAAAAAGGTACTGTCAGACCAGAGGTGAAGACAGTAAATATTGAATGCCTTCCTTCACAGACAAATAAACAATTAGCATAATTATTTGGCCTAATATTGCTGTCATCGTGCTCACCTTCACTTCTCCAGCAGGCATTGCAGCATTTTAATTTTATTTTCTCCTGGGAAAGAATTATCTCCTGCGCTAAACTGCTAGGGGAAAGTATTGTTAAGCTTTTTAAATGTTGAATATAAAGGTCATACCACTGAGGGATTTCAGCTGTGAGTAAACACACGCAGAGGAAATGATGTTCCACATCTTTCTCCTTCAACACAAATGTAGTTTTAAACAGCCTGCCACGATGTGTAGTATCTTCATTTGGCATCTAGTAGCCATTGCTGATAACGATATGATTAGAACCCAAGTGTTAGTAGAACTTTATTAAAATTCATTAGTAAGTCTGTGTTTAAAAAACCAAGTAGTTTGATTCTGCAGCTTTAGTTTTGCTCTACATTGTCAACATCTGGAGGGAAAAACATAGTCCTGATTAATAAGAAATAAAGGCGGTTGTTTTTGCTGGTAGAGAGTGTGAATTTGAGTTTGGGATACGTGGACAGATCATACAGTTTGTCAAAAACATTGCCAAGGTGTTTCATCTTTCCTCTCTATCCCCTTTTGCTAAGAGGCAAAATGCTACCATTCTTTTTATATATACCACCTCATGCCTAAAAGGTGCCTCTTTCATTTTTTTTAAACAACCGTGATTGATTGATTTATTCTTCTGCCAGGCAAGGTAGATCATCGTGATGCACTCAGCTTTCCAGCTCAGAAAACATAAGCATAGAGAGTTCAGTGACTTGTCGCAGATTGCTGAGCAAGCTATTGACAGGGGAGAAATTAGAATTTACTCGGAAAGCAGTGACTTCCCAGGAAGGTTTTTCATTTTTCCTGACATGATAGATTTGGAATTATTAATAGGGCTTTGGAAGTGGGTTACTAATTGAAGTTAGCAGATTATAGTAACCATATTCTTATCTGGCTGTAACCTAAAATGTTTCCCTAAAGTCATACATTCTTCCTCGAGTAACAAAGGATGAAAATGTTGTCAGCAATTGATTTGCCCTTTTTTCCTTCGAGTTTTATTTTACTCATTTGTCCATATTTTCTTGTTCCACTATTTTTCAGGCAGTTTCCGCTCCCATAACTGTACTTTATTGTTGTATCAATCACGTTCCCTGATCTGTCTTGAGCCATCATTGCAAACTCATTTTGTTCTAATTGACTTTCCTTGGTGACAGTAGTAAAGATGATGGTAGAGTATTGCTTTAGTCATTAGCCAAGAAAATAAGCGATTTATTTATTCTGAGTTTTTGAACAGATTTCTCATACTTCGGATGCTTCATTTTTATAGGACAGTTTTAAATTCTGTGGACTTGCGTCATTATATTAAACATATAAAATATGAAGTATTATGATGGTAGAACTTACATCACCTTGGCTGAGTTTTTCATACATGTGGCTTCTACTGTCTTTATCACAGTCTCTGCTTCACAGAGGGAGTGATGGTGGCACACCAACACAGCTTTAATTGGTATAGCACCATGCATCATGTAATAAGCCTACATCCTATGAAATGTGTCATTAGGCAGATGTGTTGCTATGGGAATCTCATAGAGTATACTCACACAGACGTCCATGGCATAGCCTACCACACATGCAGACCACTTGGCAAAGAATGTTACTCCTGGGCTGCAAGCCTGTCCCAGGAAACTGCAACACACTGATCAGTACTTATGTGCATCTAAACGTATCTAAACAAAGAAAAGGTACAGTAAATACAGAGTATTGTAACTATCATAGTCCATAGTTCACTGAAACATTGTTATGTGGAGCATTACTATATATGGCGATACAGAATGACATTTCTTTTAATATTTGAGTTACAATGATTCTGAAACTGATCTTCTGAATTTTAAACAGTGCATCGTTCTACTGGGCTTTTTCTCATCAGATACTCTAAATGAACACCAAGGCTTCCAAAGGAACTAGTCTCAATCTCTATTCTGGAATGTCCCACCAGTCAGTCTGAAGAATCCATCCTTCTCCACCATCACTGCAGTTCGTCACGTTAGCACATGACCACTCGCAAAATCCAGGGCTATCTTGGTGTGAGGAAAACATTGTTCATTAACCTCTCTAATTTCTAGTCCTGTACAGTAGTATCTTACATTGCTGGGCCAGAGTTCATAGTGTCAGCTACCATTAGTAGGAGAAAGGAGTGCCCTACCACGTTTTTGCAGGTAGTGGCCTACTTTCCTCCAACTCTACTACTACTAAGGGTGAATTCCACAGCAATAGGCAATCACATTGGTCAACAGCAGTGGCTCTTAGAGTGTGGTCCAAGACCATCAGCATTACCTGGAGATTTGTCAAAAATGCCAATTCTCAGACCCCTCACCAAATATGTTATTCTGAAAACATTAGGACTCAACACTGGGAATCTGCGCATTAATGAGATTTTCAGGTGATGATGATGCATGCTAATGTTTGATAACCATTTGTCTACTTTGTATTTTACAAAGTCTAGTTTTGTGGGTTTTTATGACAATTGTGTATGTGTGTATATATATTCTAACAGTTGTATAAAGTAGCTTTATTTTTACTATTAGATTGTGCCAGGGGCAAACAAACAACAAATATAAATTATATTCTTTTGCACAATAAGGTTTCAAGACTTTTGAAGTTTCCTTTGCTAAGAAAAACAAATGTCACGTGTATTCTTTGAAATTTCTTGCTAGTGTCTACCTACAGGCTGTCCTTGTAACTCATTTGCAATATAAACTCCTTTCTGATATTACTAAAGAGCCCTCTTTATCCTCTCCTCATCTGCAGCAGTCACCTTTTGAATTCACACTCTTAATTTAGGACATGCTGCTTTTTTAAAGCCTTTGCTGCCTTAATGATACCATCATCTTCTGAAACTCATTAAGGTCCCTTATAGGTTTATGTGTATTGTAGTGACATCTTTATCTCTCAAAGCAGTTTGGAAACCTGCAGGGGTATATTATTGCTACAGATGGACCGTTATGCAAAACTGAGTACATCGAGTCTCCCTAAACTGAAAAAATATTTTGAAACATAAAAGAGACATATGTTCAAGCCCTAGATGTTGGTTTGTGGAGGTCAGATCCACCTGCTGATTATCTTCTATCAGCAGCTTAGAGGTAGCTGACCACAGGGATTTATTATATGATGTTAAAAGTTCTTAAAGAACTATGCTAACCATTTAATTTATTGTAAACCTCTCATTCTCAAAGGAACTAATAATACAGAGGTCAGAATTAGCCAGCGTTTAATTGAAATATAAATATTAAATGAGGAAATTGAATTGTACTTTAATGCTAACTAAACAAGGAAAAAGAAAAAAAATCATCAGGTGGATTACATTCATAGTACCCAAAGACGGGTAAGATCACTCTACGTTCAGTCAACCTAAGACAGGAACCAAACCATTGATGTTTGTAACCCCATGACGGGTAAGACTGAAATTGCAAGAGCAGGCAACCTAAGACAGGGGCTATGTTTTTCCGCCATACAAAAAAGAAACGAGGGAATTGTTGGGCCCGGCCACGTGCCTGAGACCTAGTGCAACTTCCCGAGCCTGATTAGAAGCAGATCCATCGAGCTACTTCCGCGTAGCAATGACTCAGCAAGGCCTGGCCTGAAACTGCCTCTACCTAGATACAGCCAACGTGGTACCATGCCATTGGCCCAACCCTGTCACGCACCTCATCCCCTGCCTTCTTTCCCCACCCCTTCCCCACACTCTATATAAGTGGCTGCTTGACACAATAAAGTTGAGCTCCTGCTCAATAAATAAATAAATAAATAAATAAATAATAAAGTTTACTATGAAATATGAAAAAAAAAGAAAAAAAAATCATTAAAAGAAAGTATTATATCCAAAGACTCCACCAAGACTGAAGACTGAATTAAGATCTTACAGGGAATAACCTGAACTTGCAAGCAAATAATGAAAAGCAGAATGTAGATTCCACCACTCTCAGTTTTATGACTAAGCCCTTCCAATTATAGCTATCTTCTCATATTCCTTAGTAAGGGTTAATTCATTTTCAGAAGTTTTAATTTACACAATAAATTAAGAGCTAAGTGGTGATGTCACTTAATTAGTGTACTGTTTACCATGAAGACTTGGTGTATATAAATAACCCAAAAGTGCTCAATGAGAAATGATCAGGAAAAAACATTGAGCTCCATAGCGCCATACTAAGATCTCAAGCAGTTCTAGCTGATCAGGGTAAGGCAACAATGAAACACTCATTTTATTATTGACTGCGTTTATTTTTAACAAACATGGCATAGAGAGCAAAGAACGCAGAACAGATGTACAGAGGAACCTAAGGAAAATAAATTTTCAATCTTATAACATTTGTGTGTGATGAATATGTATTTCTCATTGACCTGTAACCATCAGGTACATTTCTTTTCTAGGGTTACAGAGTTGAATAGTAAAGAATGGGATTTGTTGCCCTCAAATTTTCATTTTCCATCTGTTGCATAGCTATTGAATCTTGCTGTGTTTACAGTTTAACTTTAAGTGTTCTATGGTGTAAGATAATTAGAACCAAGTCATTCTTTTTTTTCCTAAATTCTGCCAGATAAAACCCAAGTATAGGCTACCAAGATTATTATATCAGAAAGTAGTTCTGAGTTTAATGCATTAACTGCCATGTGAGTTATAAATTATTTTCTAGTTTTAACATGACTTTTTGCGTTAATAATTTTCAAATTTTTATTACTTTTTTATTGATGTGTGCTTTAGGTTCATTTCATTATCAAAGTGTGTATTTTATTTTTGTAATAAAACACCATGGACGAGGAGAAATTTTCTTTGTGTGTGTGACACTTAAGTGTGTTAATAATATACTACACATAATTTAATAAATCTTAAGTAAAACAAAATTTCTCAGTTTTATGAAATATTGGTGATGAAATTAAGACTATAATTAAAAACAAGAAGAGTTAAAGGAATTGCAGCTCTATAAAAATGGAAAGAACCTTAGGAAAAGACCAAAGAAGAAAGTGGAAAATTGACTAAATCTGGAAAGAATTATGTATATGTGTGTGTGTGTATACGTGCATCCAAGGGCTTTGGGGAGAGTAATTATTTCCATATTGGGTCAATGTCAATTACTGCCTCCTAATAGAGAAATAGAATGATTTATGCTTGATAGGCGCATATTTCATTGTTTCTGTTTTACTTAGTAAAGCTTTTGAGAACAAGAAACAGAATATGACATGATAACGTAACATATGCATAAGGCCGTGCATTGTTGAGAGCAAAATGTTTAGAGACACCTTTCATAATTTGAGCATTTGCTTCTATTTTCTTTTTCTTTCCCTCATGGTCACAACAGGGCTGCCTTAGGTCACGTGGCTGTGTTTCAGTTCAGCTAGGAGATGAGGGTGGCTAGAAGAAAAAGACATAAAGTAAAAGATCACTTTATTTTTTTTTATCAAGGTCACTAACCTTCCAGATAGCTTTCTTTACTCTCATTGGCTGAAACTGTGCCAGTGAATTCCTCAAACCCCTCAAAGAAGTGTGGGAAGAAGAGTGTTCAGTTATTTTAGTCTCCAACGTAGGAAACTGGAAACTGGAGAACAGTCGGGAACATATCATGGTATTCAATGATCAAGATCAGCCACGATTTTTTATGTGCATTTAAAATTAAGTTTATATTTGCCTATGCAGACAGCTCAGAAAGGATTGCCAGACAATCCCATCCAAACTTTAGTTTTTGTTAAGATGGGGATGTTCTGAGATGAGCTCCACTTAATTTATCCTTTCCTTCTACTTTTACCAAATAAAACTATACTGAAAGCTGATTCATATGACCATGTTGTAAAATTCAGAGTTTACTTATTTTATCTTCAGCTGTGCATGTTCCACCTTCAGATTTATTCTTTAGAGTATTTTCTTTATATATCTGGTTTGATTACTTTAAATTAAATTATTTTTCAAAAATTTAACTATCCTAATTAAAAGTGTCTTTCATTTAGCTTCTTCCAACTATGTGTTTTTACACAACGAATTTAATACAAGATCAGTCTATAGAAATAACCACATTGTAAAGGGATTGCTTACTGCTCAGTTCACTTTGGTATCAGAATATTAACAATATTCATTATAGTAAAAAGGCAGTGTATTCAGTCTGCTCTGATATCATATAATGATTTGCTTTATAGTTGGTCACATAAGGGAAATAAGTTATCTTGCCACATTTCACCAAAAAATACATTTCCATCTCTAGAAACATCAGGAGCTCTTCATAATTGGAGCTTGCTGGTGAGCAAGTATATATAATGTAAATGTATGAATCAGGTTAGTGCAAGAAGCACTCTTCCATTTGATAACATTTGAAATGCATGCCTGTAATGCAATAACGTAATTAAAGAAAATGATAGCATGTTTATATTCTAATCTAGAAGAGGGAAAAATTTTAAAGACTTTTCCAATTTTTACTAATGACTGAAGAGAAAGGCAAATTGTTTGGACAAATGAGTTGTTTTATTTCTGAGTAAGGCAGGATTTCTTAAATTCAGTATGATGATATTTTGGGCTGGATGCTGCTTTATTGTTGGGGGCCATTCTGAGCCCTGGAAGATGTTGTACAGTCTCTCAGGAATTCTCATGAGTCGCCAGTACCAGCCCTCTCCGTCTTGGTATTACAAAATTTCTCCAGACATTGCCCAGTGTTCCCTGTGGGGCAAAATTGCCCCTGATTAAGAACCACTGGACTGATTGTTGAATCAAATTACTTTCAATTTTATGATGGTTGATTTGAACACTTTAATGTTATAAAACAAGTTAATATATGTTTTTTAGATCTATGAACCCACCAAATATTATTCTTGATAGAAAAATCTTTAACGAAACCCATATTCTATGTCATGTACAAAGATAAATGAAAGAGAAAGTTTTATTACTCAAAAAGCTTTTAAACTTTTCTCTTTCTCTTTTCCAAATAAAATGAAGCTTAACATTACTGGACAAAATAGGATCACTACCTGCGTAAGCCTGATACTTCTACCTGTTACTTTGATACTTCTTTTTTCAAATTATCAAGACCACTGCCATCCCATCTTTAGTATTTTTCAAACAAAATTCAAAGTGCCTATAAACTATATATTCTTAATTTACTCTTTTCTCAGAGACCTGTTTTTTTTTGTTGTTGTTTGTTTGTTTTTTTGTCTGTATACGGCTTAAATGAAGATCAGTAGGAAATCTATGTTTAGTCAAAACACAGATAGGTATTTTGATGGAGCCAGTTGGCGTTGGCATGCAATGCTGCTGTTGATTTGTAAACCTCTCCGTGTATATAATTTGACAGCTTTTTAGATTCCCCACTTAATGAGGTTAGCAGCAGTCTCTGTCCCCAGGGCCTGGTTAGTTTGATGCCTTCTCAAAGTCCATTGTCATAGCTATGTTGACTTTATTTGCTTTTCTGAGAAAATAAAAAGTGGATTCTTCAGACTGTAGGTAAATAAAATGTCTTGATTATCTTCCTCCAGTTCTTCCCACCTGCATGGATAATAGGTTTCTGACTACCTGCTACATCATTACAAAATGATATGTTGTTTGAATAGAAGGAAATAACTAATGGGTATTTCCTTTTCAATAATCTAGATTTAGATAGTTATGTTTTTCCAAAAGGCACATATTTTAAATGCCAGTGTCAACCTCTATAGGAAAACGTAATTATATAATGAGGTGGAATGACGTTTACACTAACTAGATGATGATTGCAATTGCATTGGGCCACAAGTGCTTATAGAACAAACCAGAGGAGGCAGGAAAAGCTGGATCATTATTAATTTTACAATCTGTAGTTTTCCAACAAACATATTTTTATTCATGACATTTATTTTCTAATGGTCTTGTTTTTGATTGTTTTTTACTTTAAAAAATTTACAGAATTTTATAGATATCTGTTTGGTTAGTCAAATTAAATGCGAATTTGAAGGTATCTAAATATGTAACAGGTAAATGAAATTCCATTTCAGAAACCTCTCTTTTTGTGTTATGTATTCTTCAGATTTCTCTTATTTTTTATTCCTAAAAAAAATACCTCAACATTTCAGGGGCTTATACAGAATCACCGTTCTTACTCATGTCTGTGATGAGCCGAGACTGTTGTGATTCAGGATGTAGATGGCTTCCTGTGTCTCTTGTTTGAGGACCAGCAACTGGCCAGGACATGCTGTTCTTATGACA
This sequence comes from Loris lydekkerianus, assembly GCA_963574355.1. Taxonomy (NCBI): domain Eukaryota; kingdom Metazoa; phylum Chordata; class Mammalia; order Primates; family Lorisidae; genus Loris; species Loris lydekkerianus. The sequence continues at coordinate 4,699 of CAUYPK010032203.1, read as the reverse complement.
GATGGCAGATGTGCCAAAGACCAGGCCAAATCACAGATGCCATGTTTCATTGGCCATGGCAGCCATGCGGCCAGGACTTAACTCAATGGACAGAGAAATTAATTCCAGGAATATTAGTACAAAAATAATATGCTAAAGGATATGGTTGTACAACTCAATTATGGAAAGGAGTGAAGATTTAGGAACTGCTTGTATCACAAAGGGCTGAATTGTCAGAACAGACTTATCACATCACAAATAATACTAAATACTCATCTTTACTAATGGTCGGCAAAGGATATAAACAAAAACTAATCATGGATACAGCAGTCCTTCCAAGGATGGTCTCCCAGCCTGCTGGATGCAGCTTCCAAAAGTACCTTTTTATATACTAGAACACATTTTTTTTTTTTTTTTAAGACAGAGTGTCACTATGTCACTGTTGGTAGAGTGCTGTTACATCACAGCTCACAGCAACCACAAATTCTTGAGCTTATGTGATTCTCTTGCCTCAGCCTCCCAAGTAGCTGGGACTACAGGCGCCCACTACAACATCTGGGTATTTTTGTTGTTGTTATTGTTGTTGTTGTAGTTGTAATTGTTGTTTGGCAAGCTGGAGCCGATTTTGAACCTGCCACCCTGGTTGCATATGGCTGGTGCCCTAGCTGCTGAGCTAAAGGCACCAAGCCTAGAACACATTTTGGTTGTAAAGTAACAGTTAAACACCCACAATGTGTGTGACTTCTTATACACTTAGATACTTAGCTACCAAATTGAGGTAGAGAATATATGACAGTGTCCATTTCTTAGTCAGATGCTTCCTAAAAATTCATGAATGCCAGGTTTACTTACAAAGAGTGCTTACATACGCTACGCAATCTAGTTGGACTAAGAATAGCCTGCAAAACATGGTTAGATAAGAATTCCTTTCCTGCCCTATCTCAGCTATGTAGTACATTAGACTATTTACAAAGAGGTCTGGTTAAGGTCCACGTTGCCACTTAACAGGAGGAAGAGAGGCAAGTACAGACTTGCTGTTAATTATCTTCTTCCCAGGAACTATAATACATTTGAACAAATAATATTTTTTAAAGGAGGGTCTTCAACTTAAAGTTTTCTCATTAAAATAGCATCCAGGCCTTACACACCTAAATAGAAAATACACCCACTGGTCTTTAATTTAGCAGCATAAATTGGCAATATATTCAACTAGTGTAGGAATTTGGATGATCACTATCTTCCTTTCACATGTCGTATTTTCCAAAATTAAAAAGACAATTAAAAAGAAGGAGGAAGAAGAAAAGGAAAAGGAATCTAGCAATTATAAAGGAAGTTGTTCTTGGGTCCATACAAAAATCTTTAAATAATTATGTTGCCCTATCTATTATATAATGTCTTCTTTTTGGCTATTTGATATACTTTATATAATTCATCTTAATTAGAGATATGTTTTGCATGGTTATACTTCCTCTGATACTGTGACCACAATGTTAAGATAAACATTGTGCAACTTTGAACCTAATTTCTCCTAATATTTTCACAGTTAAGAAAGAGCAACTAAAATCTGTCCAAGTCACTACAGACTAAAAAGAGAAAGGTTTCCATCATATACTTTTAAAAATAAAACTTTAGGTAGTTTTCAAGGCAATTTAACCTTTCTGAACTCTTATAAGGGAACAAAGCTGACCTTGACACTATAAAAATATCTTCCTTATTCAGAAAAGTAAGTGATTTCCATCTCAGTGCTACGTGTCAGTGGATGTTTTGACTTATATTACTCTCATGTAGATCACCACTGTCTTTAAAAAGGCAAATTAAAATTTCATATATCTATCAGTAGAACAGGTTACTGGAAAAGGGTGTATCCTAATACAACAACAATCCTCCTGTTTTTTTGAAGACATTGCTATTTAAAATGAAATAAGTAAATGTTTAGAGTCTTACAACAAGAAAGATGAATGAGATGTTAGTTCCTGCAGTATCCTGTAGACGTCCTGAGTGTTTACATTCTATCCCAACACTCTCATTTGGCAGTAGGGATGATTTGACTTTTTGGTAGTCCCTTTGCTTTGTAATGCAAAATCTTTCTTGTATTACAGGGAGAAATTGAAAAAATAGCACTGTAAAATTCAACGTGTGGGAAACATTTACAAGTTTAAATTACAGTGATCTCATTTTATCCTTGACACCGAGAGGTATATATCTTTTCACTCATACGTAATAGTTAATACAATGATATATACCAAGGATTCTGTTTCAGTGAACAATTTGATTAACTTCAGTACTATCCTTAACAGATATTGCATAGATAATTATGTGCAGAAGATACACACTTGATAACAATTAAATTTAACAATAAACTTTAAGATTATTTACTCAGAGCAACAAATTTGTGATTAATTTCTCCTGACTTCTTGTGAACAAATCCCATTTTCCTCCCACTTGGATAGTCTGTACACTAATATATTCAAATATATGGAGTGAAACAAAAGCAATGATCTTGGCTATTGCTTAGGATGAGACTAATGATTTGATAGCAGTTGCAAAAGTTGCAGATGATAGTATTTATTTTTAATAAGTATTTTCTTCTTTAAAAATACAGTTTTATTTTATGTAGCTTCATATTTCCAAAGCCAATTAGTAACTGTCTTTTAGTAGCTATTGTAGTAGCTTATATCGTTGAAACATTTTATTGCTCCTAAACCAGCCTGCAAGCATTATGCTACCTCTGTTTTGTAGATGAATAAACTGAGATTTGCAAGTACTATTTAGGAAGTTACACGTTCCTACTGCTTTTCCCCCAGATTATAAAATTTTTATGTATCACAAATCTATTTTATTCACCCAATCCCATAGTATAGTTTTCAAATGTACTTCTGTTTAAATCAAATTGTCTTATCATCCTGCAATATCAGAAAGTTAGGTAAAACGTAAGTAATATATGTTATACATATATATTTATATACTAATACAACAATGTAAATACTATATAACAATAAAATATAGCACTATTATATTGAAATAGTATAATACTTTTAATACTTTTACACATATTTTATTTCTATATTCTTCTCATTCACTTACATAGAATAAAGTCAAGAATAATATTTTCTTTACTGTATTCTCTCCTATGCATTTTCTTTTTCTGCTTCCTTGAAATAGTAAGGTAAGATGTCATTTTAATACTTTGAGCTTTGGAAATATAAGCTACTTTTGTAATTTTATGAATTATAATGATAGCACCATAATTTTAGAAATATAAGCTAAATTCATATCAGTATTCACGAGCTCCTTGCCAGGGCCTATACTCATTAATTAAATTTAAGAGCTCTGAGTACTATGGTTGGTTACATTTCTCCCCACACACCCAGCTGTCTTTGTTTAAGCTTTTTCTTCCAAGACCATCGTGCCCAACTAATAGGCAAACACAAAATCAGGACAGAGTAGGTGACACTACACTGGTTTAATCAAGGTAGAAAGCACCCCTGTGAATTACTAATTAAAGATTCCATTTAACCGAATTTCCAAACCCTCTTCCCCTGAACTGGAGATTTTTGTTCTTCACATCTAAACCTTGAAATGAAATTGGCACCATTTTACAGTAATTTTCTACTGCATGCCCAACTCTTCAGCATCATGCTCCAGAAACATTAGCATATATGTAAAGACATTTCTTTTAATGGTTTAGAAAAGTTCATGTTTAGTCTAGTTATCATCGTGGGAAATATTTCTGTAATGAACTGATTGAAGAATAAGTTTATTTTGAGTAGATGTTGCTACATGTCTCCATTAAACATTTGGCAAATTATTCTGTTGCTTGTTTTATAAATGGGATAACACTCTTCCAAGCTAACTGAATATTTTAAGAATGGTAACTAAATAAGACAGAGATTATCATATATTTGTGGTTTTCAATGCAAGGGGCATAAAGACAAGAAAATATGTTAGAGTTTTTAAAAATATATTTTGATATAATACTAGTAAATTTTGTTTACATTTTTTAACATAGTAAGAGAAGGAAAATACGCTAATGAATTCTAAAAATCACAAGAAAATCTAAACCTACTTTTATTTATTTATTTATTTATTTTGTTTAATTAGGTTAAAGTTTTTTGTTTTTGGTTTTTTTTTTAATTAAATCATAGCTATGTACATTGATATGATCATGGGGCATCATACACTAGTTTCACAGACTGGTTGACATGTTTATATCACACTGGTTAACATAGCCTTCCTGGCAATTTCACAGTTACTGTGTTAAGACATTTACATTCCACATTTACGAAGTTTCACATATACCATTGTAAGATGCACCACAAGTGTATTCTCACCAATCCCCCTCCTTCCACCCACCTCCCCCCTCCCTCCCCTTCCTTTCCCCCTTCCCCCTATTCCTAGGTTGCAAATGGGTTACAGCATTCATGTGAAAGCCCTAAATTAGTTTCATAGTAGGGGTGAGTACATTGGATACTTTTTCTTCCATTCTTGGGATACTTTACTAAGAAGATATGTTCCAGCTCCATCCATGTAAACACAAAGGAGGAAGATGGAGACTTTACCTGCTTCCATGATTTTGTATGGGTATGCAGGTTCCTGTTGTTATTGAGTTCAACTTTTATTCCATGATGGTCTGAGAAGATGCAAGGAATAATTTCTATTTTTTTAAATTTGCTGAGGTTAGATTTGTGGCCTAGGATGTGGTCGATTTTGGAATATGTTC
>CAUYPK010032202.1:0-15905 GCA_963574355.1 Loris lydekkerianus | reverse complement strand
AGTATGGACATTTTAACAATGTTGATTTTTCCCAGCCATAAACATGGTGTGTAATATTCTTCTTTTGATCCTGAGATCTGGTAACAGCCATCTTTTTCTCTTTTAACATTCATTTACAGAGATCCTCACCTGCCCAAGGTTCCAAGTCCTATAAGCTGAAGCCCAAAGAGAAATAACCTCTCTTCCTCACCAAGCACAGATTTGGCATGGCTGCCTTCTGTAGTCACTGACCAGGTGGCATTGTGCCATCAGAAAAAAGAAAATCAACAACTGTTGCATCCGTACATACTGATGTTACATGAATTTAGAGCGAGAAATGACATAATATGAGTTTCTCTTTTAAACATACATGGTTTCAACACAATTGTCAAATTTTCCTTTATACTTAAAATACTGTGTATCTAAGGCTGAGTCCATGATTTTCCTTGGCACATTTTTTTTCTACTTCCTCTACTATATGTGGCTAACCAGTTCTCCCAGCATCATTTGTTAAATAAGGATTTTTTTCTTGATTTGCTTTGTACTTGATTCTCTGTGGGTTCTTTGCTCTTTATATGTGATTATTTCTCTCTTTATTCATCCAACAATAATTACTAGGTGTCTCCAAAGATAGGCTTGTGTGAAGGAGACATGGATATACTGTAAGACATTCTAGTTCAGTATGTATCGTAAGACAGCATTCCCTGATGTTACAGATTCAGTTCTCTACACATGAAAACTCTAAGCTACCAGGGGTGGGGTGGGGGGGGAGGTCTTGTGGTGCATTCAGTGTCTCATTGGGGTGTTAACAAAGAAGAGCTTATGTCTGCCCACAGTCTTACTTGCTTTCATTTACTTTTACATCTTCTAGTTGAGTTTTTTCACTTTTTTATTTTTTACTTTTAACCACTGAGGAACAGACAGGTTGGTTCTTAGTAGAACACATCAGCTTAGGAGGCAGGAACAAAGCCAATTCTTGTCTGTCATTGAACATCCACACATTTTTTAAACCTTGCCTCTGTAGGTCTGTTTTCCACTGCACTTGAACACATCTGCCACCTACACCCCTGCCACAATAAATTCTAATTTCTCTACATTCTATCTATGTTGCAGTCACCTGAGTTAAAACACAGTGCCTAACACATTTCTGGTTAATAAGAGATATGAGATGACTTCTGGGGCCTGGGAGGACTTACCCACCATTTTTGTTCATGGGATGTGAGTATTAGCATGATTCCTCACTGCACTTTCCACCCTGTACTCCACCCCAAACATGTAATGATGTTCATTACCCTCATACACTATTCATTTTCACCTCCATAAAAGCTGCTCTGACTCTTGGCCAGGGAGATAGATTTGAGGAAGTCTGTGCCTCCTCCTCAGGGCAGATGCATCTCTTGCAATAAATCCTTCTATGAAAATCCTTGTAGTCTCAGTCATCAGCTTTCTGTTTGGTGAGCAACATGATCCCCCCACCATCACCCCCGTGCATGCATTAACAGGTTCAACAAATTTTTTTACTCATCATTTATTTGAACAGACTGATTTAACCAGTTGTACTCATGGAGTGTTTCTAACTCAGAAGCCACAGGAAATGATCATTTCAGGAGGAGTCCGTCCTCATTGTAGATGCCAACATCCTACAGCTGTGACCAGTAGTTGTAGCAGCAGCCCAGCACCTAATCCTGGTGTCTCTGTTCCCCACTAATTATCATATGCAGCATTTTTCAGGCAGAGACAAGTTATCTATCTCTTTTCTAAAGAGAGGCTGGGCTGGGCACAGTGGCTCATGCCTTTAATCTCAGCACACTGGGAGGCCTAGGCTGGAGGATCCCTTGAGCCCAGGAGTTCAAGACAAGCCTGAGCAAGACCAAAATCCTCCAAAAAACTAGATGGGTATTGTGCTGGGTGTCTGTAATCCCAGCTACTTGGGAAGCTGAGGAAAGAGGATCACTTGAGCCCAAGAGTTTGATGTTGCTATGATGCCATGGCACTCTACTGAGGGTGACAAAGTGAGACTCCATCTCAAAAAAAAAAAAAAAAATAAATAAATAAAATAAAGTCTGATCCTATGCTTTCCCAGAGAAGAAAACAAAATTTTAAGGATGGTAGTATTTCTAGTGAAATAATACAAAAATTAACTCACAGTTTTTCAACAAAGACTGAAATCTCTCTGCCTACTTTCTTTCTCTTGTCAGCCCCCCAACCCTATGGATTTCTGTTTTCATAAACTATTGAGGAACCCAGCAAGCCAAAAGGAAATGTAAATTCTCTTTATACTTCCCTAGCTCCTTTGTCTTTTAGAATTTGTTCCTTTAATCCTCAAGTGATTCCAAGAAGAACAATATGGAATATGAAGAATCAGGCCTCAGAATTGAAAGCACCTGAAAAAATGTCTGTTAGCATTTGCAGTCACAAGACCTTGAGAATTCAGCTACAGTTCCCCCTCTTAAATTCAGCTACCCACTGGCCGTCAGGGCTGGCATTCTTACTTTCTTTTCTTAGGATGCCACTCTGTTCTCTCTTTCCTTTTCTGTCTCTTCAGCCTCTTCTCCCTCTCTTACTCTCTGCTCTCTGCTCCCTTCTTTCTCTTTCTCATTTCTTCCTCCACTCTCTTCTCTCTCTTTAGTATAAAATAAACATTTTATTTGGCTTTGATGTCCTAATCTTGGCATAGAGAAATTTTTTTTTCTTATTCTGCATGCAGCACCAAGGGAACATTTCTAAACCTATCAAACTTCTCATTACTGGTTCTCAGGACGGGTTGGTTTAAAATATGCAAGTCCTTTCTTTTCCCTTTAAGAATCCTCCTATTAATGAATTGGATGTACAAAGTTGTGTAGGTTATCATGCTTCTACTAAAGATATAACAGCACAACCCTCAAAATCCCAGAGCAACTTAATAATAGCTAACATCTCAATATTTACTACTACATAGGCATTTTTATGACCATTTTTGAAATATGAACTTCAGAACATACTTAATTTTTTAATTATTTTTATTTTTTTATTAAGTCAAATACACATAGATCATGAATACATTCATGCATATGTGGGGTACAATGTGCTAATTTTTTTTTTATATACAATCTGATGTGGTTAGATCAAACATACTTGAAAAAACATGGACTGGATATTGAAATTGGTACATCCCCCAGCAGTGTTGTGGGCTCTTAGAACAAAATCAGGAAATATTTTAGACCTAGAAATGACTTTCAAGGCCAAGTTGAATTCCTTGTTGGTACAAAGAAGTCAATGTTTTTAATTTTCACACAGCTAGTAGTGTCTTGGGTATTTAGATTCTCAGATCAGTTCTGCTAAGTTGTAAGTTAAGGTCAAGAAAATACCTTAGGGGAGAAATGTTTACCTCTTAGATACTATGTGTGGAACTGTGACTCATTGTCTGTCTTGTGGTCCCCGAGTTTCTGTAGCTGTGGAAGGCTATGTGTTTCTACCTCAGAATGAGTCCTCTACCTATTAATTTTCTCAGAGCTGCCAGCACCTCCTTGTTCCTTAGACTGTAAATGAGAGGATTGAGCATGGGAGTGAAGATGGTATTAATCATAGAGAGTATTTCATCCTGCTCTGATGTATGAAAGGAGTGAGGGGTCATGTAAATGATCATAGCTGGTCCATAGTAGAGGCTCACTACAGCCAGATGAGACGAACACGTGGCAAAGGCTTTTCTCCTGCCCTCTGGTGAACTCATGCGGAGCACTGTGAGGAAGATGAGCATGTAGGAAGACACGATAAGTCCTAAGGGAAGAAGTACAAACACAATGCAGATAACAGACACCACTGCCTCATATAAGGAGGTGTCCTTGCAAGATAGCTTCAGGACAGCAGGCATCTCACAGAAGAAGTGGTGGATTTCCCTGGAACTGCAGAAGGGGAAATGCATGGTGTAGATGGTATTGATGAGGGAATTTAGGGTACCTCCACCCCAGGACACCAGGGCCATCTGCAGGCATTTTCTGGGGCTCATGATAATTGAATACCTCAGGGGGTTGCAGATGGCCACGTAACGGTCATAAGACATCATGGTCAGAAGGAGACACTCACCACCCCCAAGGGCAAAGAAGAAGAAAATCTGAGCTCCACAGGCAATTTTTGAGATGTCTCTCTTCCCAGAAAAAAAGTTGATGGCCATCTTTGGGACAGTGGTAGAAATCAAGGCCAAATCAATAAGAGAGAGATGGCTGAGCAGTATGTACATGGGGGTGTGAAGGCGGGCATCCGTCCAGATCAAGAGGATCAATGTGGTATTCCCAGCAAAGGCAATAATGTAGACCAGAAGGAAGGTGGTGATGAGAATGCTGATGTATGGCAGCTCTGGGAAAAGCCCCAAGAGAAGGAAATCAGCTGAGGTCTCATTCCCTCTATCCATGTTCTGATCTCTTATACTTGAACTAGAGGGTGTGGACAAAACAATAAAAAATGTGTGATGCTGATGAGTTGTGCTGGCATTCATTTTTTTTATAACTTTATCAAAAATACTTTCTTCAAATGTCAGTATCAGTACAAAGAAAAAAGGAAGAAAGATCAAACCATTTTCTTTTTAAACAGCTGGGACTGGAATTTTTATTAGAGAAGGAGCTTTCTATTTGGGGGGAAATTCTTTGGATATTACAGGTGAGGTCCTGAGGCTGGAGGCTGAGAAATGAAAAAAACCACCCTGTGTGCAACAGTAACATGGTTTGGGGATGTCTATCAAGCATGAATAGATCTGAGAAAAGGAGTCAAAACGATGACTAAATTCATTGGAAAAAAATGGTTGATAAGAAATCTCTAGATGTTGGCGTGGATGTGGAGAAAAGGGCACACTTCTACACTGCTGGTGGGAATGCTTCTGGAAGGATGTTTGGAGAATACTTAGAGACCTAAAAAATAGACCTGCCATTAGACCCTATAAGTCCTTTACTACCGTGTTTCCCTGAAAATAAGACATCCTCCGAAAATAAGACCTACTTTCAGGTTTCCTTCTGGGTGAAATATAAGGCATCCCTCAAAAATAAGGCCCTCCAGGCTCTGTCTCAGAATGAAAATTAATTTACCGTAAACTGATTACTAGGGCTGCCCTGACTGGTGTCTAGCAACCAGTAACAGTGATGTTACGCAGAGTCCTGACATCACTGCTGTGTGGAGGTGGAGTGGAGGTCAGAGTGAGCAGTGAGCGTGGGGCGGGAGAGAGGAGGAGACTTTCACAGATGCATGTAGAACAGGAGGATCAGAGCGGACGGGACATGGCGAACAATATATGTGTACCGTATTCTTCTTCATGGAAAAATAAGACATCCTCTGAAAATAAGACCTAGCACATCTTTGGGAGCAAAAATTAATATAAGACACTGTCTTATTTTCAGGGAAACAGGGTAGGTTTATACTCACAAGACCAAAAATCACAATATAACAAAGACATCTGTACCAGAATGTTTATTGCAGCCCAATTCATAATTGCTAAGTCATAGAAGAAGCCCAAGTGCCCATCTACCCACAAATGGACTAGCAAACTGGGGTACATGTATACCATGGAATATTATGCAGCCTTAAAGAAAGATGGAGACTTTACCTTTTTCATGTTTACATGGATGGAGCTGGAACATATTCTTCTTAGCAAAGTGTCTCAGGAATGGAAGAAAAAGTATCCAATGTACTCAGCCCCACTATGAAGGTAAATTATAGCTTTCACATGAAGGCTATAACCCAACTATAGCACAAGACTATGAGGAAAGGGCCAAGAAGGGGAAGGGAGAAGGGAGGTCAAGGAGGAGGGAGGGTAATGGGTGGGGCCACACCTACGGTGCCTCTTAGAATGGGTACAGGTGAAACTTACTAAAGGCAGAATACAAATGTCTACATACAATAACTAAGAAAATACCATGAAGGCTATGTTGAACAGTTTGATGAGAATATTTCAGATTGTATATGAAACCAGAACATTATACCCCTTGACTGCACTAATGTGCACAGCTATGATTTAACAAGAAAAAAAAAATAAATAAATAAAAGAGAAATCTGTAGGAGGAGGAGAACAGCCAAATGTCTTTTAAGAACAGGAATGCATATTTTCATGTTAATATTGTATGTGTGTGTTTGCTGGTGTGTAATGTAAATATCTTTCATTAACCTTGAGCTGTGGAGAGTCTGTAGCCTTCTGTTGGGTGCCCCTGTGGAGTGAGTGAGCAGGGCAGGGGCAGGATCTGGAATTAATTGGGAGGCGCAGAAGGGACAGCATATGGGAGTGGCAACATGAACCTTTAGTGAATATCATCACCAGAAGTTGCATTCAGAGCTGGGGATAGTAAGCTTCCCCAAAAACTATCATTCCTGGGGAGCCTATAGAAATATTGAAGAGTTGTTAGGGTTTCTTGTGCATGTGGCATACATTTGAGTCAGTTTTATTCAAATTTGAAAGGTCATGATGACCCCTGATGGCACCTTCCCTGCACAGGACGTGGCACTGGTTGCAATCACAGAGTTGGAATGTGAGATGAAATGCAATGCTTAAGTTTTGGCCTCCTTTTCCAAACCCAAAACAGTGACATAGGATGTGAGAGAAGCTGGTCTCTTTAAGTTCTTTGTTCTTTCCATCTGATGCCCACAGGATACCCCACTAATCCCACTGCCCCTTTCATGTGATTTCTCCCAGGACAGCCTCACTCCTGTTCATCTGGGCTTTAGGGTTGGATGAGACAGTTCTCCCACTAGAGAGGGAGCTGGCAAGGTAATTCTTTTGAAATTTTCATCCATTTTTAAAGTACACAAGATGATAATGTGGGAAGGGCTTTCAGAAGTTTCCTAAAGACAATTATTTTTAATAGACTGGGTTGATTTTTTTGTAAAAGCATTTTCAGGTTCACAGAAAAATCAAGAGGAAGACACACAGATTTCCACATACCCCTGCCCCACACCTGCATAACTCCTCTCCAGCATCTCCACCAGAGAGGGTACATTTGTTACAAGTGAGCCTATCTGACTAGCTTTTATTACCCAAAGACCTTAGTTTACATTAGAGTTCACTCTTTATAGAATTTCTTAAGATAAAAAAATTAGTTTTGACCTTAAATACTGACTGATGTAGGAATGACCTTGTTTTTTTTTTTTTTTTGGTGATTGGATGGCAGAATAACTGAGTGAGGTACTGGCACTCTCTGTCAGCACAGTCTCCATCGGGGCCTCTGGGAACCTTGCTTCACTAGATAATGGGCATGCACTGTCATCTGTCCAGGTTCCTACTCTCCCTTCTTAGCATGGGAGAGCCTGATTGTTTTATTCATGTTTTTATCTCAGTGCTAAGACACAATGACTGGCAAAAAGGATTATCCGACTACTCACTACTGCAAAAGGAAAAGAGAGAGGAGAAGAGAGTACAGGAGGAAGGGAACAAACCTGTTAGGGCCAGTCTTGCCTTTAAATTCCACTGATATTATTTTAATCACTCATGTACATAAGTGAAAAGTGTGGTATTACTTTCCTGGGTCTGGTTAGAAGTGGGCAGCCATCTATAGGAAAAAATAATCTTGATTTTCTCAGAATGTCACAACTTGTTGGTTTTCAAGCTTGGGTGGATCAGGTCCTGCACCAGAAGTGACACTTGACCAGGGTTTGTTATCTAACCCTTCTCAGAGACTGATTTCACTTAGACTTGGATGGTGTAGGTTTCTTTCTCCCAGGTTCTGTTCTTGAACCAGGTGATGCCAGAATGATACTGTTTTTCACCCAAACTTGAAAGCAATTAAATAGAAAGTTATTTAGGAAGAAAAAGTAAATTAAAAAATAAGATTGAAATTTCAAATAAATTTCTGGAGTGGTACAAATGCTAGCCTACAGAAAGGCAATACATAGTGACAGTCGAAATAGTGATAATTACTTCTTTTCCTTTTTATTTTGAGACAGAATCTTGCTACAGTCTGGCTATAGTATCCTTGGCATCATAGCTCACAGCAACCCTAAACTCCTGGTCTAGATAATCCTCCTGCTTCAGCCTACTGAGTAACTAGGACTACAAGCGCCTGCCTTGATGCTTGGCTAATTTTTCTATTTTTAGTAGAGATGGGGTCTCGCTCTTGCTTAGGCTGGTCTTGAATTTCTGACCTCAATCAATCCACCTGTCTTGGCCTCTTAGAGCGCTGGAGTTACAGGTATGAGCCACCATGCCCTGGCAATAATTATTTCTTTTGTCCTAAGAGGAGGTCACTGTTTTAAGTACTTGGTACTTATTAATTACTTGCCAGTTACTCTCACAAACACTGTAGTATATTTATTGTCAAAACTGCAAAGAAGTCCTCTCACTGCCTACAAACAAATGAATAATAAATGCAGAGCCTTGGTTTGAAGTCAGTGGTCTAAATTTGTGTGTTGTCTCTTATCTATGTATGACCATCCTGTCCCCTCCTGTCTTTGCACATCCCGACTTCTCCCCACCATGCACATCATCCACTAGCTCCCACTACATTGGGGTCACCCACTCCCACAATCCTGCTCCCATCTTTACCTTGACTGAGAGTCTCATCAGGAATGGAGCATCTGGAATAATGTTCAAGGAGGGAGGTGAGTCAAGTGGGGAACGATGTCACTTGGTGGCCTTTTCTCTCTGTTGCCCTCAATGCCTCTCCCAGGCAGACTCAGCCCTTCCCGGTGAGGCCTCTACCCCACTTTATTTCTGCACTGCCTCTGGATACCAGTATCCTTGCTTAGAGAAGATACCTGGAATTCCCTAATTATAGATTTCAGGGCCCGTGGAAATGAAACTCTCAGTAAACTGAGAACTGGCCTGGAAGTGAGTTTCACTTCACTGCCGGCCAGGATCAGAATATTAGTCCCAGTAAAACAATCAGTTTGTAATCCTTCTCATGCCAAGTCAGACAATGTAACTCATCTAAGGGAATCAGGCCTATTCCTTGTGGGAAATGCAGTCAGGTGACTGATTTGATATGCCCAGAGGAAGCACAGAGGGATGCTATGCAGTAATTGGACTGTGACTCTCTGGAAAATGAAAAATAAATATGAGACTGTGACTCAGGTGGGGGACTACCTGATGACATCTATGCCTACTGTTATGTAACCACTCCCAGGGTAGGGGTCCCCTCCAACCTTTGCCCTTTGGGAATTCTGCCCCCAGACGTTAATTAGCTCTGTCTTCTGATAGCTGCTTGAATTTCTTCCAGATTCCACAGTTCTCCAAGGTACTTTGGAGAACACTGAATAAGCACCTGAGAGTGCATCCAAGGACACAGAGATCATAAGTGCACTATGGCCATACTGGTTAGGGGCACCATGCATCCAGGCCCTGTGACCTCTGCACAGCCTCTCTCACCCTGTAAACATAAACCGAGGTTTTCTTTATTCTTTTCTCTTTGACATAAAGCAGTGTGGGACCACCTGCCCTCCAGGACCCCCAGATCCCCACCCCACTAAGACTTTCTCAGAGCAAAGATGAAGTTGTAGACTGTGCACAGAGGAGGTGGGAGAGTGTGTGCACAGCTTCAAGCTGCTGCCCAACCGAAAAAGGCTCATTTGCCTGTCGCTGCAGCCAGACAGAGAGACTGGGAGGTTCTGAGCAAGCCGTGATGACAAGAAAGCCAGCAAATCTGGAGAACAGTGAGAATGGGCTCTCAAATCTGTTCTGCCTTGGTTACAAACAGCCATTTTTACAGCAAGTTACAAAAAGAAGACATCTTGGGAATTACAACTTGATTTAGAACTTAATCTACAGCAACCTCAAAGTAACCTTTAACAATAAGATACTATCTCTTCCTCTTGGTGGTATTACTCCCTAGGATTGTTTGCTCAGTTCCTTAACATATATGTCTTTATGGCCTGGGTCTGGAGGTCGATGAAATCAAAGAAAAAGAATATTGCTTAAGCAAAGTGGTGGTGGGGGGAGTCACACAATCTTTTAACTACTCCTGCTTTAGCCTAATGACTCCATCTTATTCTCACTTCATGTTCTCACAAAGCCTGGGGAAATTTCACTTGTTAACTTAAAACCTTCTTTGCAGAGGGATAACAAGGCTTCTGAGTGTTAGGGTGGAAATCTCAGTAGGTGCTTCATGTGGGCTGAGAAAAGAATAAAGTATAGACTTTATTTTATATTCTTAGTAGGAGAGGAGAGTAGAGAGAGAGAAGAGAGCAGGGAGATGGGGTGGCATCCCAAAGAAAGAAAGAACGTCCCCTGAGGTCCCTCAGGGTTTGGCAAGTTGGCAGAGATGAGCAGTTTTGACAACAATTGATTCTCCATCGTGATTGTAATAGGTGAAGAGAGTTTTCTTTATTTGACAGGATTGGTATGGATCCCCTTAGTCTATGGCAGGTGTGGCCACTGAAATTCATATGACCCTCCACAACAGAGCAGCCTGTGGTTTTGGGGGACCCTGTGGTCAGTCCTGGAGATGGTCATGACCAGTCTGGGGCTCAAAGAGCACTGCAGTGGTGTGGGGTGACTCGCGTGCTGCTGTGAGTCTTCATTCTAGTTTACAAGTCTCAGGCCTCTGGCAGGTGGAAAGTCATACCTGGTCCAGAAGGTAGATATGGGTAAATCAGTAAAGGCAGGACAGTTGATTGTTTATGTTTCAAGGATTGAGGTTAGGAGGTTAATGAAAACAGTTTTATGTGTAATTTGGGGCTGAAAATGATAGGCATATAATATCTAGTAGTTTTAGGGAAAGGAAGATACTGGAGAGCTAAGGTCCTCCCCTGCATGTTATGGCCTGTACCTGAAGCAATAGGTGCTGCCCAGCTGGACGTGTCTGGGTGTCTCATGTCAGTCAAGCAGTTCCCCAGGGATATCTTATGCTCCAAAACTGGGCTACAAGGTCAACCATACTAATCTGTTGCTTAGAAAAGGACCTCTGTGAAAGGAAAGAACAGGAGAGGCACTACTCACTGTATGGTTGGTTGCAGGCCACAGTATTTATCACTGTGAGAGCTGTGACTAGGTGGGGGACAAAACAGGTGACTGGGGGGATTAGAGGGAACCTTGGGAGCCTGAGTAAGAGGGATCAAAATGAGAGTCAGTTTAACAGGAGGAGGGTGACCACTTGAAGAATGGGGATTGGGAATGAGGCTTCTTCCTGCTTATGCCAGCTGGAGTTGTTTGCTTGCAAGTGGGATGTGGAACAGTGTGCCCCTCATTCTATATGAGTTGGCACCCAGCCTTTTCCTACAATTGGTGATCAGAGGTCCATGGTGCAGCATGGCTGCAGATCATGCACACCATGTACACACACAGGCCATCCCATAGTTGCAAAGGGCAAGGTGCAAAGATACTATGAAAATGACCTTAGCTTGTTCCATGTGCCTTATTTCTGGAAAGCAGGAGCGTTCTTGCCCCTGGAAAATATGGAGTGAGAACACAAAGTATCCTAATTAGGGAGCAAAAGTTCTATCACAAAATCATCTTCTCTGAAAACCATTGTACAAACCAATTAAATGGAGATACCTCCCAATAAGAAATTAAATGGTCTTATCATCCATATATCAAATGTGCCCTAGCAGCAACATGTTTCTGCAACACTTCATTTCCAAACTGCATCATTGGCAGATGGGAAACTTCTAAGACAGTGCCCAATAGCTTGGATTTAGGTGTGTGTAGTGCCAATGTCAAAACTGCAATGTTGTAATTTCTGTGTGCTGCCCACATTTAAAAATGCTCTGGAGGTCAGGTGCGGTGGCTCACACCTGTAATCCTAGCACTCTGGGAGGGGGACGTGAGTGGATCCCTTGAGCTCCGGAGCCTGAGCAAGAGTGAGACCCTGCCTCTAAAAATAGCCAGGTGTCATGGTGGGCCCCATAGTCCTTTCCAAGTAATCTTGGAAAGCTGAGGCAAGAGGATCTCTTTAGCCCAAGAGTTTAATGTTCCTGTGAGTTATGATGCCACAACATTCTACTGAGGGCAACAAAGTGAGACTCTCTCAAAAAATAAAAATAAAAATAAAAATAAATGAAAATGTTCTGGAATCTCGAGGAAATAATTGGTCCTTAGATCAATGGAAACAAAACCTGGACTGAAAAAAGAATGATCTGAATATTTGGGCTCCAGTGAAAACCAAAATGATGGGAGAGGCCTGTTCAAGACCACAAGCATGGTAGATTCTAGATAGAGGAAAAAACATGTTTTGGGGACACAACTATCCACACTGTAATTTTTTTTACTGTTAGGGACTCATTGAAGGTACAAAGAACTAGGTTAGATAATTTTTATCTGTTTTCCAAATAATACTGCTGGAAGACATTGATTTCTGTAGCCAGTTAAGGAGGGTTTTACAAAAGGGATGGCAAATAAAAGCAAAGGTGCATGTGGGTAGAGGCCCAGTGCAGAGCAATGCCCCCACTGCAAATTTATTAACTTATTTATTTATATTTCAAATTGATATGAGGGTATAAATTTTTAGGTTACATCGATCTCACTTCCAAGGTAAAGTTCAAATTGTAGAACAGCCCTTCACCCAGGGGATGTGCTGAACATCCTCACCTTGTGTACATTCAGTGAAATTCCACCAATTGCCCTTCCTCCTCCCAGAGCACAGCGTGTGTGTGAGAGTCTACACCAAGTGGGAAATGGCTCCAGTTAGGCCATAGGCATAGAGGCTCAAATTTTCTTAGGAACAAGAATGCCCTGGGGCAGTGCCTGTGGCTCAGTGAATAGAGCACCAGCCCCATATAGCAAGAGTGGAGGGTTCGAACCCTGTCCCGGCCAAACTGCAACAAAACCAAAAATAGCCAGGTGTTGTGGCAGGCGCCTGTAGTCCCAGCTACTCAGGAGGCTGAGGCAGGAGAATACTGGAAGCCCAAGAGCTGGAAATTGCTGTGAGGTGTGATGCCATGCCACTCTACCGAGGGCGATAAAGTGAGACTCTGTCTCAAAAAAAAGAATGCCCTGGAAGCTGCTGGGGTTTCCCTGATCAAAAAGGTAAACACCAGTCAGTGTCACATCCCCAAAGGGAATAGAAGAAATCTCTGTTCTCCAAGGAGATATGAAAAGGAACAGAAATTTTCCTTATTTAAATAGGGTTTAATCCTTTTTTTTTTTTGCAATATAATTGATTTTTATTGGTCTATATTCAGAGCAAAAAATGTAATCTTTTCAAAATGAACAAGTGAATTTGTTTTCATTAAGGAAAGTTACATTGAAGATTATTCTGGTACTTCACTTGAAATATTCAAAGTCAGTAATGCAATGCATTTATTATAAATGACTGGCTTTTTTTTTTTTTGCTGCGATGTGATAAGTTATGCATTTATATAACCTCATATAAAGCATTATATAAAAGTTTCCAGAATTATATATTTGAAATCTTGGGACTGCACAGCCATGATTTTATAATTTTATTTATATATATATATATATACACACATACATACATAAAAAAAAAGAATAAAAAACTGTGAGGAACAAACCTGCATCAAACAGGAAATGACTTTGTATTTCTGTTTTTTATATAAATTTTGTTAGCATTTTTGGATGTTTATGTTTGTTTTGTGAATCTGTGTACATGTACATATGTGTATGGAAGGAGAAGGGGAAGAAGTGTGCTTAAATATCTTTTTGCCTTATACAATACAATGCACATAAATTGGTGAAACCTTCAGAACAACAATAAAAAAATAATAAACAAACCCATCAGATAAATGAAAATTGCTCAAAACAAGCAGTTCAATAGTCAACAAATGCTCCTTCTTTACAGGTATCTTTGGAAAACATTGCCACTGTAGGTAAAATTATGAATACTTCATTTTCCAAATTGATTTTGTTTGATTCTACTATTCTCCCTGGTCCTCTCCCCCCGCCATGTAACTTCCATTTAGTCATTCTGTGACTGTGTCTTGGAGGGCACAATCAGGATGCTGATTGTTTAAACATAAGTCGTTTTCATGTAGAGAAGCAAGAGCTATGAACCTCAATTTCCCCCCCAAACCCCAATGTTACAGTATTCTATTAACATAATGGGTTATATACATGGTTAATCTTAGAGCTCTTAAAAGTTTTGCTCTCAAGTCATCAACTTCTGAAACTTTTCATAAAGTATCATAGGGACCTTAATACTGACAAGCCTAACTAGTATAAATGGCAAAGGAAACTCCAGAAGCTATTACCTAGAAGCTGGGGAAGAAGGAAAATGCCAGACAAAATTTGGGGAGCCCATGTGACCTCCAGTCTTGCTTTGATTATCTTACCAAAACCCTTCCAGGGGAAACTTTTATGATCATTCCTTTAAATCATCAGTTGAACACTAGAAACCCCACCCCTCATCCCTTTGAATTAAAAAATGTTAGCAATCACATTTTCCCATCTGCTGTTACAGAAAGGGCGGGTAGCCATCTGAAAGTCCCAGAATTAACACTGTCATCCCGTCCTGCCCATTAGTTTTACTGCTGCAGAGACCAGGAAAACACTGAAAAATACACCTGTAGTCTCTCCTTCCCTGGTTTGATCCTAAACTCCCCCGAATACAAATTTAATCCATTTTTCTTTCACAAGGAATAAATGCATTTTAAGCATCAGCATCCTAGAAACACAGCATCAACAAAGCAGTGACTTTGCCCCCTCTACCCCAGGTTTTACCTGTTATGCTAATACAAAGACACTGAACGAAAGAAAGCTGCGGCTTTGCCGAACCACATTCTCATTGCAGCAGACAGCACAATTTTGTACTTACAGATCTTCCCGGGGAAATGTCTCGGGGTCTTTACAATTTTTCTGCAGAACTCTGTTTCAAGCTCTCAGCCAGGCATGCTGTGGATCCAGGCAGAACCAAGCCGTATGCAATGTGTATGCAGCTGGGAGATAATGTCTCTTTTTCCCAGCTGGGACCGCAAGCCTTTTATCCGCTGAGCATTGCGCGGCTCTTGTCTGGTCTTAAGCATGAAATATGCTCCTCTCCTGCTGCATTCCTGACGGAACCTATAAAATTAGTTCTTCAGGCACATGTGCAAAGCTCTCGTTTGGAATATTCAAAAGGACAATTCTCCCTACATTGAAATCCAGCCCTATCTTCATCATCCCTCACACAATGAGAGAGAGCCGAGAGCAGCTGCCATTCCAGGGGCACGAAAGATTAAATTCACCCTCCTCTTGCTTGGGAGATAGTCACTTCTGTCGGGTCATCAGAAAATCTCTGTTATTGAAAACTGGGGCAGACTAACTACTTATTAGGTTTCCAACAGGAAAGGAAGTAATTTTTCCCCCCTCTGGTTTCACTGCATTGTCATTTGCAAGTGAAGATTAAGCCGGTCAAGGGTCTGCACTGATTTCGACTGTATTCAAACATAAGCTTTCTGAAGCATGCCAGAAAGTGACTCCTGCTATTAGTTAGGGTGAAGAAAAAAGAGAAATAAAATGAAAGGATTGTGTGCACTCTCACTAAATCCTTCCTAAACTACATTTTTAAAATATGCGCCTGAGGCTTTGCAAAGACAGGTAAGTATGTAAAGAAAGTGGTGTCAAACAAGACTAAAAGAGTATTGCTGCTCTCCTAAGCAATATATTTATAATCTCCAGAGGCAGAGAACAAGTGTCTGTGTGTTTGCATAATACCTGTAAGGAGAAGAATGGTTTGTTTCACACCAAGTCCTCCAAGTAAACTTTCAAATATGTTTGGAAACAGGAGAAGCACATGTATGCAGAGACACCAACGCCTACAAACATAGCTCCAACATGGGAAAGGAAGAAGATTTTGGGCATAATTTCTTGTTGTAATAAAAAGAAATTATACTCTTAACATCTTTTGTTTAATTTTTTTTTAATTGTTAAATCATAGTTGTGTACATTAGTGCAATCGTCTGTATCCATTCTAAGATGCACCATAGATGTGGCCCCACCCATTACCCTCCCTCCGCCAAAACCTCCCCCCTCCCTTCCCCTTCCTTGGTCCTTTCCCCATAGTCTTGTGCTGTAGTTGGGTTATAGCCTTCATGTGAAAGCTATA
>CAUYPK010032200.1:0-33388 GCA_963574355.1 Loris lydekkerianus | reverse complement strand
ACACAGGGCTGGGAAGTGAGAATAGGCCCTGCACTGCCTCTGCCAACCAAACACAGGGCTGTAAAGTGAGAATATTCCCTGCACTGCCTCTGCCAACCAAACACAGGGCTGTAAAGTGAGAATATTCCCTGCACTGCCTCTGCCAACCAAACACAGTGCTGGGAAGTGAGAATAGGCCCTGCACTGCCTCTGCCAACCAAACCCAGGGCTGGGAAGTGAGAATAGGCCCTGCACTGCCTCTGCCAACCAAACACAGGGCTAAAGTGAGAATAGGCCCTGCACTGCCTCTGCCAACCAAACACAGGGCTAAAGTGAGAATAGGCCCTGCACTGCCTCTGATACTTGAACACAGGGCAGGAAAGTGAGAATATTCCCCGCCCTGCCTCTGGCTCCTGAACAGAGGCCTGGGAGTTCTTTCTTCCTTGCCCCCTCACCCCAAATTGGTTTTTGGTCCAAGGCATAGAGGGAAGAGCAGGAATTGTATCTGAACAGCCTCTGGCCACTTGGGTTCTGATCCTGGTCTTCCCCAGGGCTCCACATGAGAGTTCTCTCTGCTTTGTTTTGTTTTTATTTCTTAGAGTGGAGGATGACAAATGGGGACAGGTGCACAACCGCATCTCCACACGTCCTGTCAACGCATTGTGTGACTTACCCCAGAGAACCCCCCTGAATTCAGAAGCTTGGTGATAGTAACTTGTGCTCTGTCAGGCCAAGGGCCCTCAGGGGGTCAGAAAAGCACAGGGAAAGAGGAAGGGCTGTGTGCGTGCTTGCAGGTGCACACCCCACACGCGTGCTCACATGTGCTCACACAGTGGGGCATATACACTCTTCAACACTTTACTGTTCATCTCATTGGGCAGCATGTTCCTTGGTCCCCTCAGAAGAATAGTTTTATTAAGATGTAAGCCCAATTTCTAAATCTTTGATGCATGTTGAGAGATGATTCTATCTCCCCATGTCATCTACCTCCCTTTTATGAGGACACATACGGCAGATCCTGGCCTGAAACTTCGTGCTGAAGAAAAGTTTGTTTTCTGTTGCTCGAAACTAAACATAATGTAATCTAATGAATTTTTCCTTCTTGCTGGAGATGCAAAATGTTTAAGCGCTCACCTCTGGAGCCTGAAAATAGTATCTTTTCAAACTTATTTCTTTTACCCAGGAACACATCTCTATCTTTCCATCTCTATCAATAAATTTATCTGTTTTTGCATCAGTCAATGTGGGTTGAGAAGGAGGTAGGACACCTCTGTCGGGGCAGTCAGGAAGATGAGTGAAATCTCTGCGAAGCCGTGGACATTGAGACGTTACAGCCAAGTCAACCCGTATTCCATTTTGGGCTCTAAGCTCTGAGTCACTGTAGATTTTTTTTTCCAAAAATAGTTATGGTACCAATGTTAAATAAATCCACAAAGTGCTCTCTAGGTCAACCATATTTAGAAACAGTCTCTTCACTCAGCCTTTTCATACTGTGGCAGGTAAAGTGAATGAGAGAACGATAAATGAAATGTCCTTTGAAATCAAAAGTTGAGTTATAAGCTTTGCAGAAGTGCGAAGCAGTAAAGAAATAAAAATGTGTTTTTCCCTACTGTATTCTATTTTTAAAAAGACATTATGATATTTTCACTGTTTAAGAATTTTGCCATTTGGGTATTTATTATCAATATGCAACATATCTTGATCTTATACAAAATCAGTTCTCTGTTATTTCTTTTTTTTTTAAATTTATTAAATCATAGCTGCATACATTGATATGATCTGTTATTTCTTAAACTCACCAACTACTAACATCCGTCTCCATTGCACTACATAACTAATTTAAGGTGTTGTAAATGTACTTGACAATCGATGAGCATTAAAAACTATTGTTTTCTGGAATTTTCTTCTAAGTACTTTTCAGAGACCCAAATTAGATGATCTAATATTATATCTCCTCTATATATATTACTTCTAACATAGTAATCATAAATCAATGAAAACTTAGTTTATTACATATTTGAAGTTGAAAGCATGCATGGCTTTTAAATAGAACTGATTCATGTGCTAGATAAAGCCAAAGCAAAAGATTGAATTAATAAATTAGAATTGGGGGCATATTTAGTTCCAGCCTCATCTTGATTCATTACGGAGCAGAGACTACTCATCTCTGCTGACGGGAAAGAGCTTATCCACATTCTCTCTGCCTGCCAGCTTGCCATCAAAGGACAAGGATGCCTCTGTTAATAATTTTAATGCTTTGAAATTAGAGAAGCTTCAATATTTTATCGATGGCTATTTCTGATCATTTGCAAAAAGGTTTTATGACAGTAATTATGGAACAAGTTCTAAAGTGTACTCCAAATGTGCTGAAGTTGAACGTCCACAGAACCCAGGCAGAGATTTCTGGACTAGAGAGCGATACCAGATGATGATCATAAAACATTAGGAAGAGTAGATTTTTTCAATGGTTTTGGACGGAAGGCTGAGACCTAAGTACTGGGGGGTAGGTGCCCTAGGACATATGGGCGCCTGCCGCAACAAGGCAGAATTCGATGACAGTCTAATATTATCATCTTAAAAGTTCTTTTTTTAAATTAAATTATCAAGTAATAAAACTAGAAGAAACACAGTTACTGGAATATAGAAACAAAAATTTGCTTATAGTGATATTACCACTCAAAATGCATTTTGTACCTATTTTTCCTGATATGTAGATTTAGATACAGAAATAGAGATCGTTGATATTTGATTTAATTCCAAATCTTGCTTTTTTTCTTCTCTTCTACATTGCTACATATTGTTAGGTTCACATTTTATATTGTAATGTCTGTTCTTTCCAATATATCTGACACAATTTTGTCCAGCGTGTACCTCGTGTTAGATGCTTTCTTGCCTTCCAAAGACTATTGCTGGCCATCATTTTCTGATATTTTGGATAATAAACACAAATTTCCAGAAATGAGATCTATTAGTCATAGAGCAGTGATGTTATTAAATTGCTTTTTTTTTTTTTTAAGTTTGTGCTTTTATTTAATTAATTAATTAATTTATTTATTTATTCATTCAGTTTTTGGCTGGGGCTGGGTTTGAACCTGCCACCTCTAGCACATGGGGCTGGTGCCCTACCCCTTTGAGCCACAGGTGCCGCCCTTAAATTGCTTTTTTAAATGTTTATAAAAATATTATATATTTATAGTATACATGATATTTTAAAGTGTGGATACATTGTGGAATGGCCAAATCAGGCTCGTTAACATATCCATTGGTACCTATAACTAAGATTAATTTTGTGGCGATATTTAACAGTAATTGTATTAACCATAATCACCATGTGGTACCATAGATCTCCTGAACTTATTCCTCTTGACTGAAGTCTGTGTCCTTTGAGCAACGTGTTCCCCCTCCCTCTCCTCTTCCCTCTGTCCCCTGGTAATCGTCCTTCTACACTTTGTTCCTATGGGTCACAGAGATGTTGGATCCTGTGTACAATTGAGATCATTCATTTGACTTTCTCCACTTGCCTTATTTCACTTAGCGTAATGTCCTCCAGATTCAACCATGTTGCTGCAAGTGACCGTATCCCCTTGTCTGTGAGGCTGAGCAGCATTCCCGGGTGTATATACACCACGTTTTCTCCCTTCACTAACCCACAGGTGGACACGTAGGCTGATGGCCCATCTTGGCTACTGTGACTAACGCTGCAATGACCACGGGAGATTCCATATCCCTTTGTCATACTGACTCCCTTTCCTTCGGAAGTGAAGTTGCAGGGTCATTGAGTAGTTCTCTTTTTAACTTGTTGGGGAGCCACTATATAGTTTTCATCAGGGCTGTGCCACTTTGCATGTCGCCCATAGAGCACAGGGCTGCCTGTTTCTCCGCGTCTTCAATGACACTTGCTATCCTTTGTCTTTGATAACCGCCATCCTCACAGGTGTGGGGTTACATTGCATCGTGGTTTCAGTTTGTATTTCCCCGATCTCTGGAGCTACTGAGCACCTTTCCGCACCCCCGCTGGTCATTTTATGTTTTCTCTTCAGAAGTGTCCATCAGGCGCTTGGCCCGTGTCTTAACGTGGGTCATGTTTTTTCTTTCAGTTGGTTGAGTTCCTTGTCCGTTTAGAGACTAACCTCTCATCAGATGGATCAGTCACAGATATTTTCACTCATTCTTAGGTTGTCTCTTCACCCTATTGATTGTGTCCTTTAATGTGCATAACATTTTTAGTTTGATGCCATCTTATTTCCCCCTTTTTTAAATTTTTATTGCATGGTTTTTGTTGACTATGCTTTTGAGGTTTATCAAACAAGAATACAACTCACTAGGGATACCTATGGAATATTGATTGAATATTGGAAGAAATGTATGAAAAGAAAAAAAAAGAGTTTTGTTGGAGTAGAGTGCATGCCGTAACTCATGCATTGTAGGCTGCAGCAAGTGCTAAGTGGGGGCAATAATTCCACTGCCCTTTCTTTCTGTTTCACAAGACCTCGCCTGTTATTCTAGATGTTAGTGCCTCAGTTAAGAGAATCATAAAATTGTTGGCATACTCTCAAATTGCAAGTCTCCCTACCCCATTATTAATCATATCCTTTTGTTTATTTTCCTCACAGGCACTGATGACATCCTCTGATTTTCTTTATATCTGATCTGATTACTCGGGTTTTTATTCTTCTTTGCTATCATGTTGTCTCCCCGAGATTGGGGCTTTGTCTGTCTAATCCACTTTCTCCTCTCTGGTGCCTAGAATAGAATGTGAACCGCAGTAGCTTCTCCATAAAAACGTATCAAAAGAGTGACAACAATTATGAACATTGAAATTTAGGTAAATAAGACTGGAGATGGGGACCTTCACTACAGAATACAAGAATATAATAATTATTTTTACGACAAAGTTCTGACATTATTTATTCATTGATTCAGTGTGGCTCATAGATTTAAACAAAGATCAAAGAGCAGAAATTAGGGAGGAATATGTTTATAAATTATAGCTGTCGCACATAACTTGTGACACATTAAAAACTTGAAGCTGGCTATAAGAATTATGCAAAAAGACTTGACAATGGCTATGAGAATTATGTCTGAATTTTGAGTTTTATACAGTTCATCTTTAAAAATGGCATATATCATGTGCTTATGGTATAGTGTTTTTCAAAATTGGCTCCATAGAACTCTACTTGTCCTGGATTCTTGGTGCAAAAAGATAAATAAGTATGAAAATTCTAAGCATTTTGCATTTCCTAAAACAGGCAAAATAATTTTTTACATGTTAAATTTTATTAAATTGAGCAGTCCCTTTAGAAGGAAAAGTTGTTTAATTTTATTTAATCTAGAATGTTCCAAATTGGTTTGACTCAGCTTTGATGATTTGTATAGACTTGTAATGACAAGCTCCAGAGAGTGTTACAGAGGTGAGGGAGGTGGTGTAACATTATCAAGAATATTGATTTCAATACTGCAGCTAAGAATTTTTTAAAATAAGCAAGAAAGGAGAGCATCTGTTTGTTTTCTGGTGTCTTTTCTATAGGATTAACTTTATCCATCCATGTGGATGACTGTGCATCTATTTCTTCAAAGTCTCTCTCTTTCACTCCTATGCCTCAACATCAACCTTTTGGTTATTCAAACTAAAAGCACAGGTAGAATTTCCATATGTAACCATAGTCTTGTCAGATAGTGAAATAATCCAACACTCCAGTCAATGTCAGCTGCCATGCTTGGAAGGAATTGGGTGCACTCACACTTGACGTGTGCCCCTTACACTTCTGTGTGCACCTGTCCGATCGTCTGCCTCTGACAATCTTTTGTTAACATTTACAGCCTTAAAGCTTCATGTTTGCAGATGCAGCTCTGGAGCCAAAGCAATTTTTCATCTCACTCCAGCCTGGATGGGTAGCTTTTTTCTAAAACCCATGATTCTTTTCCTATAAGAAATGTTTCTAAAGTATAATATCATTGGCCTCCTTTTAAATATAATTAATGTTTGTGATAACAACATAGATTCTTTACCGAGACATTTTCTTAACCTGTATTTTTTTGTGTTCTTTTTCTTATATTTATGCTCACAAAATTACATCCAACTTTGTTTTCTTTGGGGATAGAAAACTCCTTCCCATACATTTTGTCATTTGAGGCATATCACCATTTTCCCTATTTTAGAGGTGATAAGTTAAGGTTCCTTTGTTTGTTTAGCTAGAAGGTGGCATTATAGAAATCTGAACCCAGGGCTTTGATTTTATAACTTTTCCTAAACCATAGGATTGCCTCTATAAATAATATTGAATGGATTACTCAATGTTTTATATTGCTTTTGCTGTGTAACATCATAGCTGCTACTTGGTTTATTTTATTTCCTTTTATTATATGAATAATTTGGGTTGTTTTTTCATTTTGTAACTGCTTAGGGTTGGTGGAAATGTACAATTCTCCTGTGAGGACAATTATGTGCTCCAGGGAGCCAAGAGCATCACCTGTCAGAGAGTAACAGAGACGCTCGCTGCTTGGAGTGACCACCGTCCCATCTGCCGAGGTAAGGCACCTGCGTGGGGTATAGCCAAGGACCTCTCTCTTTCTTCATGATTCAATCTTTTATCAATATGTAATTTATATGTAAAGCATTTTCTATGAACAGAGAGGAACTTGGGAATGATGCATATTTTCATAGGGATGTGGAAAATAAAGAAATATTTCCTTGAAATTGTTAGGAGGAACATATTTCAAAGGATATTTGTGGAGTTTACATTGCAGGACAGATATGAGAAAATCTAGTAATTCAAACTGACATAAACCCATATTCAATAAAAACTAGTATCCATCAGCCTATAAGTATACACAGAGTATGTATATGTAGGAATATATATTACAGAACCAGATCCTTTGGAAAGTTTTAGAGGTACCTCTAAAAACCTAAAAATTCTCACCTTCCAATGTCAGTGAGTTTGAATTTTTAGGTTTGATCATATGAGTGATAACGGGAGTTGTTAACATGATTTCAAATCATCGTTTTATTAATAAATTATCTTAAACTAACCTCTGACATAGTTATTAGAGAAATATAATCATCGTTATCCTCTTTACAGAAAATATCAATTATGAAGCTATCAGAAGTTGAAGTATTTGTCACTTTTATGAAATATGAGGGCACTCCTCTAGAATTATAGGATTTCAGTCTGGAGTCACACTGAAAGCAGCAGAAAGCTAGTATGTTTCTGTTAAAATGGAAAATTTAATAAAAGTAAAAGACAAGTTAGGTCTTTGAGTTTCATTTTTTTATTTAAAATAATTTCTGTAAACTAATCATTTTGAAGAAAATAAAGGCACTAGTTTGATGAAGATATAGAAAGGAAAGTTTGATCTATAAGAACATCTTACAAGGGTACATGTGAAATTTCCTAAATGTAGAACATAAATGTCTCAACATAATAACTAAGAAAACACCAGGAAGGATGTGTTAACCAGTTCGATGAAAATATTTCAAACTGTATATAAAACCAGCTCATTGTATCCCATGACTGCATTAATGTGCACAGCTATGATTTAATAAAAAAAAAAAAAAAGAATATCTTATCTCTCTTTACAGTCTTTTTAATTTTAAACATTTTGGTTATTTAAAAATCACTTTTAACTTTAAAAAAGTGTAGTGTAAGATATACAGTGTCAGTTATATCCTGTAGAATGAAGTTGTTGCCAACGGCATGGAGGCTGACGCTGCTCCAGTGTTGGGAAAACCCTACTCCTTCCTGTTCCCACTCGGTGCTTGTTACACAAGGGGATGCAGCTTTGCAGCGTCCGTTGCAACGCTGAGGCGGAGTGGGCACATGGCCGTCACACAGGACGCTGTGTCCTCTCAGGCAGACGCCCTTCACAGAGAAAACCATGAGCAGGGCTGCGCTCTTCTGCTTTTTCTCAGTAGACTGTCCCATTTTCTTTTTTGATTTTTATTTCAGACTGTTAGGGGATATAGATGTCTTATTTTACAAACTTTTTTTCTGTACAGATTGAGTCAAAGTTATACATATCCGTAAGGTTATTAAGCTCTTGAAGAAACTGTACCAAAATTCATGTTCTCACCCATGGTGCTGGTGAGTTTCCCAGTTATAAATGGGGACTGAGTCACAAGAATTATTTCTCCCCTAGAGGAAAAAAAAATCCTTTTCTTCTTTAAAAAAAAATTGTCTACTCTTATATAGAAGAAAGGGACTTCATTATTTCAAAAACTTCGAATCAGACAAATAGTAAATATGCAAACTTTTAAGTTTGTTCCTTAAATTGATATTTATGATAACATAAAGGAAATATTCACATGTATATGGTATCTATGTATACACGTAATTTGACCTTTATCAATATGTATTAATCTATATCCTGTTCCTCCTTTGCTCTGAATTTCCTCTTAGACTGAAGCATTTTCTTAGTACTGTCTACTTCGTCTCTTGACTTGTGTCGAAACTCTGAGGGCTGATGTTGGAGGGTTTTTTCCCATTTTCCTCACCCACCCCCTGCCTACCCTACAGGAAATTAAGGAGGAGTCTCTCTGACTTCCTGTTCTCACAGAGTCCTGGAAGACAACACCTCTCCCGCAGGGTCCCGTTTGCTGGGTTGGTTTGATTTTTCCTGGAAGCTGCCCCCAGTCATGTGCATCCCACCTCTCCTGTCCAGCTCTATGGCCTCCTCCTGGCTCCCGCTGGCCAATGGTCCACTTGCTGAACCTCAGCTGGATAAACTATGATGATCACTGAGTGCTTCTTCAGTTCTTATTACATTTATGACTTTTGACTTTTTTCAATAATAATTTCCAGTGCCTGGGAATCATTCGTAAGAAAGTGCTTCCATAAGAGGATGTATTTCACTGTAATATTCAGTTAGACGGAAGCCGTGCCCACACGCATTTCTGAGATCCTCCTTCTGTTTCCTGGGCTCCCACTGAGACCCCAGAGGGACAGTGGGCTTCAGCTTTCTAGAGACCTCTGGGTTGGCTAAGAAGGTCAAAATCCTTGCCAAAAACCCTTGCTTTCTTCAAAATACCCTGTATGTGGCTGCAAATTCACATTCTGACTTTCATCATTCTGAGGTTCCAGTAGAAGGCTATTTAGGGCAGGGGCGGCGCCTGTGGCTCAGTGGGTAGGGCGCAGGGCCCATATACGGAGGGTGGCAGGTTCAAATCCAGCCCCGGCCAAATTGCAACAAAAAAATAGCCGGGCATGGTAGTCCCAGCTACTTGGGAGGCTGAGGCAAGAGAATTGCCTATGCTCAGGAGTTGGAGGTTGCTGTGAGCTGTGTGACTCCACAGCGAGGGCAATAAAGTGAGACCCTGTCTCTACAAAAAAAAAAAAAAAAAGCTATTTAGTCACACAGCCTTTTTCTGTGTCATACTTGTAGGAGTCAATTCCAAATTTGAGCATCTTTTACCATCTGGAGAGGCTGAGAAGTTTCAAAACCATCCAGGCTGGTGGCTTTGGCTTAATGGTTTCCCTCTCAGATTGTAATGTGAGCAGAGGAGGAATCGAAGCAGAGCTGCAGTACTTGGGGGCACCCCTCACTGCTGATCTGAATCATCACGTAAGGTCCCAGTGACTGAGGGGACCACTCCTGTAAGCTTCTGCCTCTTCTCTCGGTTTCTAAGTACATCTCCCTCCCTCCCTGGGAGCCCTATCTATGGTGTCTTTAGAATACAGATTTCTGCCAGTGGTCTCTAGGGGGTCTGTGGGGCGCAACCCGGCTTTCTCTCTCATGCTCCTGACATTTCCTTTAGTCCCACCCACCACCCAGTTTCAAAGCTGCTCCCACATTTGTGACAGCAATGTCCCACGTCCTGGGACCAGACGCTGCCTGCACGTGTAGTGTTCAAACAAAGAAATGACGCGGGTAGGACGGGAATCTACATTTGTGTTTGGATCAAGGAAGTGGCTCACCGTGGGTGGAGTTGTCTGCGTGCTCTGAATCCTAAAGAGCATGCTGTCAGGGAGGGAAGAGAGCGCGCCAATGTGACCCCTGAGTGCAGGTCAGAGCTGCTGTCCTCTCAGCCCTCTTTGAAGGCTCCCAACAGATTTAGTAAAGGCCGGATATCGTAAAGTCAATTGATAAGGGACTTCCAGTGCACCTGCAAAACCCCTTCACAGGAGCACCTAAATTAGCGTTTAGGGAGATGATGAGTTTGGTTCCCAAAATTCTCCATGTAATTTTGAAACATTTAGTAGTCAGATTAAAAGATAAGAAGAAACAGGTGAATTCAGTTTGAATAACATTTTCATTTAACCCAAATACCAAGAATAGCATTTTAACCCATTGTCAATATAAAGATTATGATGGGATGTTTTACGTACTTGCCTCTTTTTATATAAACTATGCATTGGAAATCTAGCATGCATCTTACTCGTAGAGAGCATTGCTTGTCTCAGGCCAGGATATGAAATGGTCCATAGTCACGTGTGGCCAGTAGCTGCCAGACCAGACAGCACAGCCATTCATCTTCAGCTCAGCCTCTATTCTGGCTTTATTTCTGTCTGTGGAGAGCCATCAACACACATGTAGGTGTGAAGAGCAAATGTGAGCTCAGCGAGTCACGACCTGCTTCCTGGCTGGAGTCCCTCACTGGAGAACACACTTTCTTCAATTAAGATCCATATATTTTCTCAGGTTGGCAACTTTTCAGAGCCTTGAGTATGTCATGATTTCCTCCCTTTTAAATAGCATCTCTACCTATAATATTATACTAAACCATTTCATCAATTAAAGAAGACCTGAGTAATACTTTAAGGGGGGATTTTTTAAAACTATTTCTATAAACAAGTAATTTTTGATATGTAAAAGTTACTGAATCGTTACCATGAATCGTAACATTCCAGATGCTCCCCACAACAGACTACAGAGGTTTTGACTCGGCTACTAACAGATTCTGTAGAGCAAGTCCAATCTTCCCAGTTTGTTTTCCATTCTGTGCTACTTCTATATTAAATCGTTTCTAAAATATCAACCATCATTTTAGCTTTCCTGATTCACTGTTAGCTTCTAAAGGCATCCTCACACTGATCATTTTTTTGCCACATATTTTCATCTGAACCATCTATTAAACACAGTGAAACACCTCAGGCCTGAGCATTGTGCATCCTCTGATTATAAAAATATTTCAGGTCAGCGAGTCAAGGAAGAACCTATTCTCAAGGTTCTCATCTTCACGAAGGGTCTCTAACTCTTAAGTGATTACCATACCTTCCTGACAGAAGGAATTATCTGACGGAAACCTTTGATACATTGCAGTGAGTCAGAAGTGATTCTTCTATCTGGAAACTGGCGTGGTTAGCCAATGCTTACATTAGCTAATTAGCTTTGAGGACTGGGGGAATATTACCTTCTCTTGCTGTTACCAAACAGATGACTGGTTGTCACAGCTCAGTAATTATACAAGTGATTCTGTTTGAAATTATGCTTCCCTGATTTAGGAATATGAAAACAACCATTATGATTTTTTGCAGGGTAAAACATTATGAGCTCTTTAAAACTGTGTATCTTTAACTGGCAATAGATTTTTAAAATAAGCAAACAAAAGGAAGAGTATATCATTCTGTTTTTTTAAGTAAAATATTTAGGCTAGTATTTTATTCCACCAGTCTTTAGCCAGGGTTCATGGAGAGAACTTTTTTTTTTTTTTTTTTTTTGCATTTTTATGCTACCCTCACGTTCCGTTGACATAGAATGAAAGTAACCTGAAGCTGATGCTAACTACATTCCTGGAGTTTTAATTTAAGGGCCTTGTATTTGCCGCCTCCTTTTGGAGCACTTTCCCCTAGACATCTACGTGGTGGTCTAGCCTATGGTTCTCATCCAAGGTCTTCTCACCCAGAATCCCTTCTCTCTTCCATGGCTAGCCCCTTCTAGACACCCTACAGAGATTTTCACTGCCTTTTATCAAAGCTATCCTCTCCTTCTGACATTGTATGTTCATGTGTTGGTTGGTCAATTTCCTGATGAAGGCAAGAAATGTAGTTGTGTTCTCTCTGGTGTGACCTCAGTGCTCACCTCCTGATAAGCACGTAATGTACACATTTCTGGTGCATGCCCTGAGACGGGGCACCTGTGCTGAGACGTAATATGTTGTGTGCTATATGCTTTGCTTGCATTATTTTATTCAATTTTCACAACAGTTATACATGGAGTTATGATTATTATACTAATATAAGAAACTGAGAGTCCTAAAATTAAATTATTTAAAATGAGACAGCTAGAGACTATGCCATCCAGGCCTGGAAAGTCACGTGTGACCAATGAAAGGAAGCTCCCAACCTCTGTGACTATTATTTTCATTGTGGTTGACAGTCAAGACACATTTGTGGTTGAATAAAAATGCTGTCTCATAAAAATATAAATATACGAGAAATAGATTATCCAGTGTAGTTAGTAACTGATGTGAAAGAAAGAAGCCACTAACGTGAGTCCTGCTAGCCCACTGATTTAGATTCAGCTGATTAGAATATTCCTTCTTTCAACTGATTAACTTGAGTATGATTAATACAGCAGTTACTTGAGAATAGTAAGATTTCCAGGAATCAAATTTAAATAATTAGATAAGTTACTACTTCATATTCAATGTGATAAATGATATGAAAGAAATTTACTTGGTACTTAATAAGTACTTGTTGATTAAACAAATAAATGGCAGGCAATGGCAAAAATATCAGTTACGAGAATTTATAAAGAAAAATCTTGGTCTAAAAACTTGCTGGACACAAGTATATTCTGATTCTTTAATTATATTGCTTGATGAAATACAATGGTGACTAATTAACTAACAGAATGCCTATATAGTGCCTGAGCTACTGTAAGGAAAGGGGTTCCCCTGCCTCCATGACGTCGCTCCAGGGTTTGGATCCGGATCAGAATCCTTCCCCAGGAACTGATCCTCCTAACAGAGGAGCTGCAGAACCCGTTCTTAGCCTGAGGGGAGAGACTGGCAGAGCCCAGGAACAAAGAGACAGACTTCCAGCCTTCCGAGTCAGATCTTAGGGCATCATTTTGTTAATTCAGAGAACATCAGTTGAATTCATATCCAAATACACCATAAAAACAGCCACCAATGCAGCAGTGTAGATGTTGCTTATAAATAAACCTACGGGAACCGTCCCACTGCCCTGGGAGCCCTGTGTGTGTTGTCTGGGTCTCCCCACCCCATGACTGGCTGCTCCCCTCCATAGATATGACCCACTGTGATCTCACGAAGAATGGCAGACATGTCCTGACTGGCCATCCTCACAGATCCTACTGACTCTGGTCCCACAGAGGACGGTGGACATGCCCTGACTGGCCATCCCCACAGAACTGACCCACCCTAACCTCAAGGAGGAAGGTGGAGGTGCCCTGACTGGCCATCCCCATAGATCTGATTCGCCCTGACCTCAGGAGGATGGTGGAGGTGCCCTGACTGGCCATCCCCACAGAACTGACTGACCCTGATCTCACAGAGGATGCTGGACACACCCTAACTGGCCATTCCCACAGATCTGGCCCACCCTGATCTCATGGAGATGGCAGATGTGCCCTGACTGACCATCCCCACAGATTTGACCCACTCTGACCTCAAGGAGGACAGTAGGGGTGCCCTGACTGGTCATCCCCATAGATTTGATCCACTCCAACCTCACAGAGGATGGTGGAGGTGCCCTGACTGGCCATCCCCATAGATTTGACCCACTCTGACCTCACAGAGGACAGTGGAGGAGTCCTGATTGGCCATCCCCATAGATTTGATCCACTCCGACCTCACAGAGGATGGTGGAGGTGCCCTGACTGGCCATCCCCATAGATTTGACCCACTCTGACTTCACAGAGGACGGTGGAGGTGCCCTGATTGGCCATCCCCACAGATCTTACTGACCCTGTTCCCACAGAGGATGGTGAGCATGCCCTGACTGGCCATCCCCACAGATATGACCCACCCTGATCTCACGGAGACAGCAGATGTGCCCTGACTGGCCACCCCCACAGCCTCCTGGCTCATCAATACCAATTCTTTGGCTCCAATCCAATAGTATTTTACCTCTAACCTCCCAGGCAGTTCCATCTTCTTCTCTAGTTCTTTTTCTTTTTTCAAATGTTAATAGTTTACAAAACTAACATATAGTAGATATGAAAAAAAAAAAAAAAAACTTCTGGTGTTGAGTCTGATGGAGGAGGAAGAGAAGCCGGAGTGTCTTCCCTCTGCCCTCTGGAGGTTGCAGACATCAACATAACGCTTGCTGGTCCAGAGCCACAGAACGGAAAGGAAACCCCAGGAAATAATGTGAGCTTCAGGGTGGCTGGAAGACTTTGCTGTGTGGATATTGCTTGTACAAGTCCTGCTAACTCAAGCCACATTATTATTGTTGGATAAAGACACTACACACGTGATTGAACTTTGAGTAGTCGCCAGTGAAGAAATTGAGAGCATCTGTAACTCAAAGGAAACTTTGATGTGATAATGCTGTGATTAGTGAATTGTGATTTGTTGGCTGTGGAGCCGATCATCAAATGGGAAAAAGGTGCAGATGATGAGGATGGAAAAGATACAGGATGGTAAAGACGAAGGTAGGAGCTGAAACTTCCAACAGCTTCCTAAGAAGGATTGGAATTAAGTAATTGCAATTAGATCACACCACATGAGGTTGTACTCACTCAAAAACTATAATAAACATTTATTGAAGAAACTATCAAATGCCAAGAATTTTTCTAACTGCCAAAGTTAGACAAATAAAATGGAAAAACCCTCTGCCCTGAATTTCACATTTCATTTCAGATGACTATTGTTGAAGGCATATTAAAAAGAATAAAAATAATTTATTGTTAAAATGCATTGCAAAGATAGAGATGCACTAATGTGTTTAAAAAAGAAAAACAAACATTATTTTATGGGTTAATTGGACAACTTTGGTAAAGATGTCTCTGAAGAGACTTGGATATATGACTTGCTCTATGTGAAACTCAGTAGGATGTGTGCTTGAGAACATGGGGCATGTGCTGGTTTCCTATACAAAATTTACTAGCAGTTACCTCCATAAAATTTATATGTATATATATATTCACTAAAAAAACTATATTTCCCCAAGCAATGAGAACGTGCTGGTAGCCAGTTTTGATAAGTCAAATTAAGGGTCAACCTTCAAAGCTAGCAACTGGGTCACAAAACCACTGACAGTGCGTCAGCTTTGGTGACCCTCCCATCAGAGTAACACTAGGGCCAAAGATTGAATGAGGACAGATTTTAAGTAGAAATGTAAGGAATTTTACTTTCCATCTGCATAGATTCTTCAAATGTATTATTTAGAAATATAATGCAATTATATTGTTTCAAAACTCAATCAACAAATATTTATTTATTTTTTATTAAGTCAAATACACATAGATCATGAATACATTTATGAATATGTGGGTACAATGTGCTGTTGTTGTTTTTTTTATACCATCTGATGTGGTTACATCAAACCAATCAACATAGCTTTCGCCTCATTTACTTGATTATTGTGTTAAGACATTTATGTTCTACACTTGACAGATTTGACTTGTACCCTTGTCTTATGCTCCATAGGTGTGGTCCTGCCTTTCACCCTCCCTGTATCAAACCTCTCCCTGCCCTTCCCCTCCCCCTCCATTTCTCTCCTTCATCCTGGGCTATAGTCGTGTTCTATCTTTCATAAGAAAGTGTGAGTAAATATAAGTAGGTTTCATAGAAGTACTGAGTACTTTGGATACTTTTTCCTCCATTCTTGAGATACTTTACTCAGGAGAATGTGCTCCAGGTCCCCTCATGTAAGCATAAAAGAGGTAAAGGCTCCATCTTTTTTTAAGGCTGCATAGTATTCCATGGTGTATATATATATAAACAAATATTTATTAATGCTAAATCACATTTGTAACGACTACTAATTATGAAATGTAAGACTGTATGAAAATATAGCAAAGGTATTCTAACTCAAATTTTATTGGCGTTAACTTTTCCTCTAAATTTTTTTCTAATTCAAACTATTTACATTAAAGTGCTCCAAGAAAATTTTACACCTGTCATTCCTGATCCTCTCTGAGAACATGTTCCTACAAATGGACAATGAACAATGAGAGTTTAGGAGACAGCCATGTCTATATTCCTTCCATTCTCTCTCAGATGACATTTAGACCAATGAGACACCTACAGAATTATTTTTTATTAAATCATCACCGTGGACATTTACGGGGTACAGTGTGCTGATTTGGTATACAATGCGGAATGCTTACATTCAAACTGATTGCCATAACATCACTTACTTATCTGTTGTGGTCAGACATTTATACTCTACTCTTAATAGATTTCTAATGTGTTTTGAAAACTAGAATCTTTCATGCATTTTATTTTGAAAATTTTGTTTATGGTGGACAGTAAATGCAAATCATTTAAAAGTTAATTTCAATATGTTTATCACTGTATAGTCAATTTTTAGCTAACTATTTTCCTAGTAAGTACCAAGCAACTGAAGAGCATCTAAAGTCATCTGGTTCTACTTCACTCATCATGGCCGGTGGGCATCATACATCATGCTGAGACTATGCAATAGCCAGGGAAGAAGGCTGTTGCTGAGGACAAGGAATGCATGATCTTGTAGGAAAGATAGGTCCTTGGACTAATAGTTAGAATGGAGTACAGAAGTATTATTAGGAATAGGTGTGATTTGTGTCACTGTTACATCACTATAAACAGGAGAGAGCTCGGAACAACTGGGTTAAATGGCTATTCCAACTTCCTCAGAGATCTTCTTTTAGAGTCAGGAGTCCTGATCTGCTCAGCTTTGTAGCTGAGGATCCTGCACTGATAACTGACCTGAAGCAGGTGCTCCGTCAGGGCGTGGGGGGAAAAGGATGGGCTACGATTAGGATTAATCCTTCTTTGGGAGCGGATTTCTCAGTTTGTGTGCTATGATGTCTCAAGAAAATGAAGAAGAGATTCTATTTATATGAATTCCTTCTTGCAAAATTAGTTTTTTTCTGCTTTCTCAAACTCAGTTTAAATTATTAATGCTAAGACTAGAGTCCAGGCTGACATTAGATTTTCAAACTATGTCTATTTCTTAGAAAAGAAAAAAATCTCCTTTCTTCAAGTGGAAGGCAATTAAATTACTTTTATATTCCAAACTGAGTCATAGGTATTAGATTATGCAATTCCATGCTTCACTTGCTTTTTCATTTCAATGTTAAGATATTTTCTTTTTATCTTTTAGAGTCACCATTTCTATTTTATTTCTTTAAAATTTCAACAATATTTTAAGTTCCTATTTTCATTGTGCTGTAAAGAAATTGGTATAGTTGATTGTAGAAGAGAGTCGAAAGCTTGACTTTGGAGATCTTTTCCCAAAATCCTCCTTTGAAGTTGAAAGAACAACTCTTTCAACTTCTTTCTGTGAGAGCTGAAACTCCTTATTCCAGGCCACGTAGCATGCGGCATAGTTGCGGTGTTAATTCCTGTTGAATTGCACTTTCTGGGTCTTCTTGTTTATCTTACTGCACACATGTACAATGAAATGCGCACACGGACTCTTTGCACAACCAAATGCACATGAAGAAATGATATCTGAAACAGACACTTTGATATTGACCTTGTCCATGGTGCTCTCTTTAATTATGTAATTTGGTGAATGGTAATGCCTTTGAAAATGATATAAGTGGTCCAGTCCAACTTGAGCTCATGCCCTATTTTTTTTTTTATCATGATCAGATAATAGCTAACTTGACTACCTAACTTGAAGTTCATATGAATAGTATGTCTTTACCACACTAATGAAATGTTGTAGAAAATAACATTGTTTCTATGTATTTCCAGCTAGAACGTGTGGATCGAATCTGCGTGGACCCAGTGGCGTCATCACCTCCCCTAATTACCCAGTTCAGTATGAAGATAATGCCCACTGCGTGTGGGTCATCACTACCACCGACCCAGACAAGGTAAGGCTGCCGTCCTTCCTGTCTGCGTGGCTGACGCAAAAGTGACACTCGGCCAGGGTCCGCTATTTAGATAAATGTCTGGGCTGATGTCAGGCATCCCTGCATTTTACTGAAATAAGTACGTATGCTGTATTATGTGTCTAGATACCCATATTTATTGGAAAACAGTATGATATTCAAATGCAAGATGAACGTTCTCAATGTGGTGTCATAAAGTGATTCTAGAGATTATGTTCTTTCCTTTCGTATCATCGTACTTTTTGATATATGTTCTGCCTTTCTCAATTCAAGTCTCGTCTACTAATCCAAAGCTTTCTTAAATATCAAAGTATTTCTTCACAGCACTGCAAAGGTTTAATAATGCCCCTACTATACTCAAAGAATACCCTCTCTAAAATACTGTTTTCTATATCACACTGTTCATACGTTCTTCTCATGAGCTATGAGTTTTCTAAAAAGTTAATCTGTCTCAGAACATTTTCCAATTTTTTGTCTTAAATATATTGATTAGAATAGGTATTTTCCCTAGAGCAGTAAAAGAAGACAATTCCACAGCATTTTTCTATAGGTTTTGCATACATAGTTTGCAATTATGGAGCCACATTTTATATCATAGGCCAAAAAAGCATATTCATAATCATGTTTCGTTGGTTATAAAATGGATATCTTTTAATTTGCTGTAAGTTCAACATAAATGCATACCAATGGAGGGAATAAAAAACAAAGAGGGAATTTCTTCAAATTGATTTGATTTAAAAAAATTTGTCAATAAGACATTATAGGTATGGATTTCACTGAAATCAACAGTGTTAAAAGGAATGTATGTATGTAATAGTCTATATAAAAACATTAAATTCATTGCAACCCAGTATTTACCAATGGTTGCACTATTACTAACAATTTTGTGTCTTAAATAATCACCTCTCCACTTTTATATTTTATTAAAACATTTGCCATATATCTATAGCTTTGCCTTAAAGCTATGTGTTTCCCAGGTCTAAAAGCAAAACAGTTCTGATTTTAGATTAAGTAAAGAGTTCATTGCAGACATCTTTTGGTTTTTGGTTTGCTTATTTTAATTCTAAAATGTTCATGTCTTATGTGAAAATGTAGGCTTCGATGAACAGAACTGGGTAAAAATTCAGGGTGTGGTGAGCATTCTTCTTACAGACTGAGGAATTTCCTAGCTGTCTTTGCTCTGTCAAAGGCCTCCAGGTTTTGTTACCATGCTCCTTACTGTGCCAACCCTGAGCTGTGCTCTGGTATCTGCAGGGAAGGTGCTCCGT
This sequence comes from Loris lydekkerianus, assembly GCA_963574355.1. Classification (NCBI taxonomy): domain Eukaryota; kingdom Metazoa; phylum Chordata; class Mammalia; order Primates; family Lorisidae; genus Loris; species Loris lydekkerianus. Next base: position 14,189 of record CAUYPK010032200.1, on the reverse strand, counting down.
GTCACAGTCAGGGTGTGAGCTCTTTCCATCTCCTCCTCCTCATTCCATTAACACCCGGGGACTCGTCCACCAGAAAGCAAGTTCTGCTCTGGGGGTGGGAGGGGACTAGGATGAGACAACGATAGCACTGGGCACAGTACCACTTGTTCTTATAGGCCTTTCACAGGGAGGAGGCAGGGCCACCCCACCACACTCCATATGAGAAGCAAGGCTGCCTCCATGGGAGTGCTGTGGGGGACCCTCCAGCGTTGTCACAAGTCTAGACTCAGCAAGACCTGGCAATGAGTGGGGTCCAGGTACTGAGGGAGCAGGAGGAATGCTGTGAAAATTGCTTGTCGTGTTGGACATTGCATCCCACGTGGTAAGAGAAGAGGAAAGGAGACTGGCATCAGGGGAGAGTGTTGAAGACCCTGCACCACTGGCACGTGTTCTCATACTCCAAAGGGCTCCTGGCAATGCCTGCTGTCTTTACACTATAATAATGAGACAGCTATTTGATTCTCAAATTTGTTACAGGGTGAGGCCATAGATGATATGCTCTGTCTACCTTTAGTCAGAGGACCTGAGGGAGTGCTGCTGTAGGGAGGAGGTGAGCAGAAACAGGACCTGAGGGAGTGCTGCTGTAGGGAGGAGGTGAGCAGAGAGAGGACCTGAGGGAGTGCTGCTGTAGGAAGGAGGTGAGTTTGGCTCTGGGCACAATGATAGTAAAGTTTCTTCTGTGTTTGAGTAGATGTCATGGATGAAGGTATGTTTGGAATTGAGAGGTGTACTGTTAGCTCATGAACTCAGGGTTAGAATGACGACATGCAGAAAGCCCAATAGAGCTAAAGACAGCCATGAGAATTATATTATTTTTTCTGTCAAGCTCAACTGAAGGTTGAATCTGGCCTTGACTATACAAAGAATGATCTTCCAACTGTAATTATCATTAAAGAGTTTTTAGATACTAACATTTTTTTGACATAAAACAGACTACTCATGCTGTTTAAGTCTGGAAGATGGTGCTTTTAATTTCAATCTTGAGGGAATTTCTTTCACATCCTTAAAATATTTTCAAAATCCATTTAAATCCAGATTACTAGTGAATAATTATAAATGTTTTTATTCTACATGAAAGATGTGCCTGTAGCATATCTGAGTTTCTCATTTCCTAGACATGCTAGAATAATTAAAATTTCTATTTCGAAGGAAGCTTAGTGTTTGTACTAAGTTTATATTTCATCCTTGCCAAAGAAGAGGGTGATAACCAAGGAAGTTAAACCCCTTGCCTTCCCATTGCACTCTGCTAGCTCTTCTTAGATCTTTCTTCCCCGAGGCGCTAGTTCTTTTTAGTTCTCTATTCTGCTGTGCCTTTGGTGAATACCACAAGGAAATGAAAGAGTGGTTATTCCTCGCTGCAATAGAATGATTTTGGCTGCAAGTACTGGAAGAGCCAACTAAAAGCCCAAGATTTTTGTTGTTGTTGTTTTGTTTTGTTTTTTGAGACAGAGCTTCAAGCTGTCTCCCTGGGTAGGGTGCTCTGGCATCACAGCTCACAGCAACCTCCAACTTCTGGGCTCAAGCAATTCTCTTGCCTCCACCTCCCAAGTACCTGGGCCTACAGGCACCCGCCACAATGCCCAGCTATTTTTTGGTTGTAGTTGTCATTGTTGTTCGGCGGGCCTGGGCTGGATTCAAACCCATCAGCTCAGGTGTATGTGGCTGGTGCCTTAGCCACTTGAGTTTTTAAGAACACATTATTTCACATCACCAAAGGTCAGAGGCAGGGAGAGTCCAGGTGTCACTCGGTTGCTTAGCAGCATTGTTGAAGGAGCAGAATTTGCATCCTTCCCTTCCCCACTATGCTCAAGACGGCTGCCACAGGACCAGGCTTTAGTGACAGATACAATCACATTCAATGAAATGAGTCTTATTCACCAAGAGACAGAAGAAATATTTTCTAGAATTTACCTAGCAACTTCCTTCTGATTCTATACAATCAAATGCTCATGTCCATCTCCAGGGAGTCTAAGAAGAGAAGCATCTGGGAGGGAGGAATAAAGGGCCCTTGGTTAGTTTGTGGGTGACCAGTCATGTCTGCCACATGCAGGCAGGAAAAATGCCCAGGGAAGAGATTCAGGCTATCCCTGGATTCATCTTTTGCGTGTGACATGTTTTGAAGCACGTTATCTTCCTCTTCTGCCACTCTCTAGTGGACTAACATTAGTTAAAACTCGTGAGATATGTTCTTTGATGTTTTGAATTTTATTTTTTAAGAAGTTTATGTTTTTATGCTTTTTCTTGTTTTGGAAGTTTCACTTTTCTCTTTGTAGATGAGAACAAAATTCACGCAAAGTCTTTACAAATCTATATGCACATTTGCAAAGATGTAAATGTTTACACAGATTCGTAAAGATTTTGCATAAATTTTGTTGATTCTAATTCAATAACCAAGCAGTTACATTTCAGGAATCTTGTGTGATATTACTTCAAAAAACTTTTTGTCCTTCATCGTGTATTTTGGAGAATGTTCAGGGAAAGAACAAGGTACTTAGGGCTGAAATACTCGCACACACCAATACTTTTCGCAGAGCACTGCTTAAAACACCTGAAGGCATCTCAATTAAGCAGAATTACCATCCAAATTAAGCAGCAGCCATTGCTATTAAGTGTAATTAGGCTTAATTTGATTCCTTGGAGACATTCCAAATAAGCGGGTTTTCCGATTAAGTGCATGATGATGAAGGTGTATTACAGATTAAGCATGAGGCAGAAGAAGAGTTACACAAAAGTTTCCACACTGGGACTCTTGCCAGAAGCACTGATGGAAAATTGGGGGTAAAAAGAGTTTGTACACGTCAATTTGTATCATTGACCTGGTCTACAAACTTTTAAGAAATAAGGTAAACAGCTAAGGTAAAGTTTCAGTGTCAGTTATGAATTAGTTAACACACTCTTCTATTTTTGAAATGTTACTGCTGCCTGGACTTACGCTCTTTCCTAGTCTTGTTTCTGCTTTGATTGTTGTATCCTCAAGTACCAAGTGTCAGTTTATGCCCCATATTCACATGAAATTGCTTGTGCAAAATGGTTCATAGAGGAAGCTGAGAGTCTCTCTGTAATGCATGCTACATGTTATAACCTTGTGCAATGTTAAGTAGAAAGGAATCTAAATAGTCATCAAGTCACTAAAAATATTAAATCATTATTAAATATCAATAATTATTAAATATAACAATTAATAAATTATTATTAAATATTAAAAATTATTAAAAATATTAATTATTATTAAATTTAAAGAACCTACAGCATGTTCTATGTAGAAAATTATAAAATAAATAGTACCTCAATAACATTCATTTAGTGGAGAAGCAGATTTATAGACAATTGTAACTTCTCTTTCATGGTGTTCTGGTATGAAGTTAATACAAATGAATACCTTAATAAGATATTTATAAATGTACTTCCTTGTAAACACATTCAACAACGCAGCTATTTTCAGGTAAACACTTGATGAGTCCTGTGATCAGGACGTTTCTTGAGAAAGCAATACATGTTGCTGAGATATATGTTATAGGAATTAAAAGATAAATGTTCCCAAAAGTTTACTCCCGGAATTTTCATTGAAAAGATTAAATATATCATAGAAGACCAGCCTTCTGCTGAATCCATATATATATATATATATATATATATATATATATATGATGTATGTAACTTATATTTGTCTATAATTTGTAGACCTACAAACATGTGAGTGTGTGTATATATGTATATCACATCAACTAGGTATAATGTGATATATATATCACATCAACTAGAATGAAAGGTATGTGTAATCCAAGTTCAACTTTTCTATTATACAGACTTCAAATACAAACATTCATACAAGTACATGCATTTTAAATACATTCTATGGTAACAGAACTTCATTTAGTGCCTGATTCTAATATGAGCTTCTTGTAGAATGTTTTTATTGGTATCAAAGCTCATTAAAAACTCTTTGAGGATTTAAACAATTTAAGACACTAGGTTTTTTTTTTCTTTCTTTTTCTTCTACTTTTATTGTGGTGAAATTGACAAATAAAAAGTGTATATATTCAAGATAAAAGTATACATAGGAAATAAAATATTATTCATCCACAAAATAAGTAGAAAATTTGCCATCTCTTACAACAAGGATGAATCAGGGATGCTATGCTAAGTGAAACAAAACATTTGAAGTTTTAGTTTATGAAATAAATGCTCAAAAATTTAGAAAATTATTCTGTTAGGCAAATGAATATCAGCACTATATACTATCATAAGCACTTTCACGTGAATCTTCAAATATTCCATTATACCTTTTAGAGAATAGACATTATACAATTAGTTTTTATAAGACATATACATGTAGATCATGAACACATTTATGCTTTTGTGAGGTACAATTTGGAATGGTTACATCAAACTAATTAATACACCTTTCACCTCATTTACTTAATTATTGTGTTAAGACATTTATGTTCTGTACTTGGTAGATTTGACTTGTATCCTTACAATATGCTCCATAGGTGTGGTCCCACCGTTTACCCTCCCTCTATCGAACCTCCCCCCACCCCTCCCATCCCCCTCTACTCCTCTCCTTCATCCTGGGCTATAGTTGTGATCTATCTTTCATAAGAAAATATGAGTAATTATAAATTGGTTTCATAAAAGTATTGAGTACTTTGGATACTTTTTCTTCCATTCATGACTTTACTAAAAAGAATATTTTCCAGCTCCATCCATGTAAACATAAAAAGATAAAGTCTCCATCTTTTTTAAGGCTGCATAGTACTCCATGGTGTACACATACCACAATTTATTAATCCATTCATGGATCGATGGGCACATGGGCTGTTTCCATGACTTAGCAATTATGAACTGGGCTGCAATAAACAATCTGGTGCAAATACCTTTGTTGCAAAGTGAATTTTGGTCTTTTGGATATATATCTAGTAGAGGAATTGCAGGATCAAACAGCAGGTCTACTTTTAGATCCCTGGGTATTCTCCAAACTTCTTTCCAAAAGGAACATATTAGCTTGCACCCCCACCAGCAGTGCAGAAGTGTTCTCTTTTCTCCACACCCATGCTAACATCTGTAGTTTGGGGATTTTGTTATGTGGGCTACTCTTACTGGAGTTAGATGATATCTCAAGGTGGTTTTTATTTGCATTTCTCTGATGATTAAAGATAAAAAGCATTTTTTCATGTGTCTGTAGACCATGTGCCTGTCTTCTTCAGAGAAGCTTCTGTTCAAGTCTCTTGCCCACCATAAAATGGGACCACTTGTTCTTTTTTTATTGATAAGTTAGAGTTCTCTGTGGAATCTGGTTATCAAACCTTGGTCAGAAACATAACCTGCACATATCCTCTCCCATTCTGAGGGCTATCTACTTGCTTTACTTACTGTGTTCCTGGCAGTGCAGGAGCTTTTTAGTTTGATCAGATCCCAGTAATGTATTTTTGGTATAGCTTCAGTTGCCTGTGGGGTCCTTCCCATAAAGTGTTCTCTCAGGCCAATTTCTTCAAGTGTTTCCCCTGCACTCTCTCCAAGAAGCTTTATAGTTTCATGTCTTAAATTTAACTATTTTATCCAGTGGTAGTCAATTTTTGTTGGAGATGACAGGTGTGGGTCCAGTTTCAGTCTTCTATAAGTCACCAGCCAGTTCAACCAGCACCATTCGTTAAATAGGGAATCTTTCCCCCAGTTTATAGTTTTGATAGGCTTATCAAAGATCAAATGATGATAAGTGTCTGAGTTCATCTCTTGGTTCTCAATTCTGTCCCATACATCTACCTCCCTGTTTTTGTGCCAGTACCATGCTGTTTTGTTCACTATGTATTTCTAGTATAGATTGAAGTCTGGTAGTGTGATTCCTCCTGATTTGTTTTTATTTCTGGGTAATGTCTACTTGAGGTTTTCTCTGTTTCCATATAAAATGAAGTACTAATTTTTCCAGATCTTTAAAGTATGACAGAGGTACTTTAATAGGAATTGCCTTAAATCTGTACATTGCTTTGAGTAGTAAGGACATTTTAACAATGTTGATTCTTCCCAGCCATGAGCATGGTATGTTTTTCCATTTGTTAACATCTTCGGCTATTTCTTTTCTCAGAGTTTCATAGTTCTCTTTATGGAGATCTTTCACGTCCTTTGTTAGGTATACTCCCAAATATTTAATCTTCTTTGACACTACTGTGAAAGGAATAGAGTCCTTGACTGCTTTTTTTCAGCTTGACTATTGTTAGTATATATAAAGGCTACAGATTTGTGAGTATTGATTTTGTATCCTGAGATGCTGCTGTGTTCCTTGATCACTTCTAAGAGTTTTGTAGTTGAGTTCCTGGGGTTTTCTGGTATACAATCATATCATCTGCGAAGAGTGATAAGTTTGATCTCTTCTGACCCTATATGGATACCCTCAATCACCTTCTCTTGCCTGATTGCAATGGCTAAGACTTCCATTACAATTAGTTTAAAAGGTGCTACCTAAGCAAATATTCTGAAATATTTATTTATTTATTTATTTTGTAGTTTTTGGCCAGGGTTCGGTTTGAACCTGCCACCTCCGGTATATGGGGCTGGTGCCGTACTCTTTTGCACCACAGGCACTGCCCTGAAATATTTAATTCTTATGGTCACTCTTAGCTCTCACCTGTGAATGTCAGTTTTTCTAAAATTATAGACTACTCATTGGTGTGGTCAGTCTCCAAAGAGGACCGACTTCTGGACATGGGGAAGATCTCTGAATGTGAGGCAATGTGGTGTGGATTGAAGGAGGAGAGGAGTGGAGACCAGGGACCCACGTCTGTGGGGGAGAAACAGGATCACCTAGCACAGGAGGAGGGGTGGGAGGGTGTGAGGAGGAGGCTGAGGGGGCAGGAGATGTGGAGCAAGCCTGCTGCTTGGGGACATCGCTGGTGAAAATGTCATGTAATTTAAGCTAGTGCCAGATGACGCCCATTACTGACATTTTCAACAAATTCTCAGATCCTTTGTGGAGGGCACAAGGTAGGGACAGTCAGGGATCAACACATGCATGTCACAGAGGAAGGAGACAGGTTGGCTGAGGTGCCCTGGACGAGTGTCCAGGTGGGCTGGCTGCTGACCCACCTTACATCCTGGTGCCCTTGGTATTTCTGTTTGCTGTTAATGCTGTCCACTTTTAAGGTTAATAATTTCCTCTTTCAATAGTGTCCTTTCCTTCTGTCTCCTGAATGACAGTAACTGTTTGATTTTTACTCTCCAAGGAAATGCTGTCCTTGTGAGATACTGACCAGAGGACTGGCATTACAGGGCATGTGGTTTAGAAATATCACTCTGCACAGTGAGACAGGTTTGAATGGCACAAGAGTGGAAGGCGGCAAGACCAGAGTTTTACTGTAAGGAGGAAAGATGACAGGAGCTTAAATTGGGACCCTGGTACTGTGCTTGCAAAGAAGAAACAATGTACTTGAGAGGTATTTCAGGGATACATAATTAATCACAGCAGTTTATACCTTTACATTATACCCTTTCAAAAAATGAACAAATCTTAATGACTAAAATAAAATAAGGAAAACTGATGTACCGTACACACTTGAGTATAAGCCGACCCGAGTATAAGCCGACCCCCTTAATTTTACCCTAAAAACTGGGAAAACTTAGGGACTCGAGTATAAGCCGAGGTGGAAAATGCAGCAGCCACTGGTAAACTTCAAAAATAAAAATATATACCCAAAACAATTACAATAATCGAGGAATCAGTAGGTTAAATGCTGATACCCTCACATCAGATACAGCGGAAACTCTGTCTGGACATACAGATGATGAGGAGGAGGAATCCAGTTTTGAAGGATTTTAACCTTTGTGTTTTAGCTTGATTACCTGTTAAGCTAAGTGCACCGAATCAAATAACCTGTATGACTCAAGTATAGGCTGAGTTCGGGTTTTTCGGCACAAATTTTCGGCACAAAAACTTGGCTTATACTCGAGTATATATGGTAAATTTAATGTTTGTAAGAAAATTCTTAATTGTTTATTGAATCCCTTTTTAGGAAAGGAGCATCAGCTTCTTCAATGGATATTCACAGAATTGGAAGCAAGAAATTCATAGAGATAAAGAGAAGGCATTCATTGCATTCAAAGTATCTCAAAGTTAAGGTAGATGTGTTTATAATAGGTAATAGCCAAGACAACTGAAATGCAGTTGGAATAGATGCAGCTTAGCAGACTTTATTTACCTATTAGGAAATTTACAGAGTGGCAAAGAAGCAGAGATTGGACACATGATCATCTTGATCATTTGTGAATATTCTTGAGCAGTCTTGTCATTTCAAACAGACATTTTTACAGCACGGAAACCACAATGAAATCTGTTTAACTGCCCTATTCACATTTCCTACACACCCCTGGGGAAAGCCCACGCCCTGCTGACTCTCTCCCACGGCACACGGGTGATACCCCCGACTTCTTTTGGCCGTCATCAACAATCTTGTCTTAATGACTCCTTATTGCATCCTCGTCAACCCTACAATGTACTCCTGACCGTGTGTCAGCCCTTTCATTGTCAACGTTCTCCCCATTATCACTGCTTAATACTTGCCACTTTTTTTGAGAACTGGGTTTGGCTTTTTTGTCTGCTTCCTTCTAAAATCTCTGTAATCAACCCCCCCCCCCCCCAAGATGCCTTCTTTTCTGACACATGGGAATCTCCATGCTTTTCTTTCTACTTAATTGATTTTCTCATAATGCCCCAATTCTAAACTTCTTGAATCACATTTATTTGGAATTATTGTCTATTTTTGGTGCTGATAAAATAAATTTTAAAATAAGGTGAATGTTTTTGATTTGCTTGCAAAGATTGCTTACACACACACACACACACACACACACACACACACACACACCATGGAGAGACAGTGTTTCTAGAAAGATTGATCCGTCAGTGGTGTACAAGGTAAAGAGTTAAAGAGGTAAAGGAGGGACACAGAGCTATAGACAGTAGAGATGACAGCCTTATACTCGGGGGTACAGACCTCCACAGGGTTCAGTCACAGACGAGGAGAGGGACAAAAACTTCAGGTGATGCTGCTGAGAGGAAGGCCCACAGGCTGGACTCAGACTTTTGTTTATTTGTTTGTTTATGTTTAATGAAAGCGCCTTACCTTAGATAAAAGAAATAAGTTGTATTATCCAAAAATGTGTTATAGAAATTACATTTAACAATAATTTATTGTATACATATTTCAAAATGACTAGAAAATTTGTAACAGTCCCAATACAAAGAAAAGATAACTGTTTAAGGTAATAAATATCCAAAGTACCCTGGTTTGATGATGAGACATTGTATGCATGTATCAGAATATCACATGGACCCTAAAAACATGTACAACTATGACCTATCAGTACAAAACGAAGTAATCGGATGTGGCTTAAGGGGCAGAAAATTTGATTCTGTGCTCAAAACATGCTCAAAAGAATGCATCTCAGTATTCGTAGCAGCAAGGTAAAAAGTGTGTCTTACTTGTTTTTGTTTTGTTTTCTGTGAGTGGGTTCTGTGTGTGTGTGTGTGTGTGTGTGTGTGTGTGTGTGTGAGATGATAATAAAGGGAAGTAGAAACACCTGTATCCTTTGGAGCACAGTTAACCTTCCAGGTCTCAGAAATGCTCACCTTTCCCTTGCCTTTTAACATGTTACCTATCTGCTATTGCATTCAAACACATTTTCTTTTGCAATTATTGCTTTTCTTACTTAAATAACCATATTGTATAAGTAGCAAAAACAAAACCTCCTCATTCAGCAATTTTTTGAACTACAGATAATTGGGAAGGAGTAATAACAAGGCCACTGATGTCCCTGCTTGTGTGGGGATGCCACTTTAGAAGGAAGATATAGAAAATAAACCAATAAAATGAGCCAACTAACTAAATAAAATATATTCAAATGGGGAAGAGGACAATAAAATATGGCAGATAATTAATTTCTTGGGAATATTGAGGCATATTTATCAAACAAAGAATGCAATCGTGCATAATCCCTGCCTCCAGAGGTCATGTCCAGCCGTGTTGGAGTTCTGGGCCGCCTCTTCTTCTGTAGCACAGAATGAGATCAGACTCCAAATGCTTTTACGTCATTTGCTGTTTTGACTTAATAGTACGCTATATGCGTTGTTCTCTGATAATAAAATTTATTTATTTATTTATTTTTACAAAATGTTAAATATTTTACCAAATGGACTTATCACTTTTTAACCAATCACTGTAGTTTAACACACAGGTCTTGTGTTTGTTTTTCATAATTAACAACATGATCATGTTTTAACTTCCTGGTAGATGAATTTTCTCACAGGTGTAGGATATCTACCTTCCAGAATATTTCTAGAAATAAAATTTTACCAAATTAAAGATTAAGCATATGTGGGGCACTGAAGTAAGGAACTTTTGCTTTATCTTGCTGTGAAATTTCTGTTTTCCCCTAAATGTGTGCACGTCCCTTTGAACATGTGTGGGGAGGGAGGAGGAGCCCCCACACCCTAGGACATTCTAATATTTCATAATGAATTGCTGCTTTGTAGTCTCCCTGCTACTAGACTTCCTTTATCAAAGATGACACAGACGTCCAAGGACAAATAAGTATTTTAACTTCTCACATTCCACTTTCCCCACACACTGCTCTGCTATTTACAGAGTCTTTTTTTTTTTTTTTTAAACAGAGTTATACTTTGGTGCCCTCCGTAGAGTGCCATTATGGTGTCATAGCTCACAGCAACCTCAGACTCCTGGGCTCAAGTGATTCGCTTGCCTTACCTCCCAAATAGCTGGGACTACAGGCACCCACCACAATGCGCAGCTATTTTTTGAGACGGGGTCTCACTCTGGCTCAGGCTGGTCCACCCACCTCGGCCTCCCAGAGTGCTGGGATTACAGGTGTGAGCCTCTCACTGCTCCTGGCCCTTTTCTCTCCATGGCTTACTTATTCCTTTGCTCATATTATTATATCCATGTATAAAAATATACCGAATTTTACTCTAAATTTGCACAACATTTATGAGAAAAGTATTAGCAAAAATGCATAAAATCAGGGCTCTCTTTTCATGAAGGTCACAGAGTAGCTGAGGAGGGGCCCTCGGTGGGCAGGAGCTCCAGGCAGCAGGTGCTCTCTCTCCTTCAGCAACCCCAACTATCGGTTTACCCTTCCGTGGAATGATGGGTCCTGCCTTACAGAAGCCTCATGGGCTCTTTTCTCTTTCCTCAGTCCCTAGCCCTTGCATAGGTATTAAAATGATTGAAACAGTGATGGTCAGTATAATTTTCACTGCTCAGTGAGTGGTCTCTGAATCCTGAATAGGCAAGCATTTATGATGAGGAAGATAACACCCACTGTAAGACGCAGGCAGTGAATTGGTGATAAAATCCTACAAAAGGACTCTGCTCCAAGCTATTGTCTAATGAAATACATTTGTCCAAAGGGATAAAGTCAAATCAAGGAGACAAATAAGCGAAAGTTCTCCTGAAGGGCTGCTGAGGACAATTAGGTTCCAGGAATTTCCATTGAAATACACCCTGAAAGAAATCCATGGACGCCACACAGACGCTTACAGACAGCAGAAACACCTAGTTAGCTGTTAGCAGCCAGCCTGCAGCTCTTCTCTTCCCCTCAGCCTCTTACCCCCTCCTGCCCTCCTCACCCACCTTAAGAGCCACATATGTCTTAGAAGAAGCTCCTCTTCCCTGCTTCCAGCTTCTGTGGTCTGGATGCCTTCTCGGGCACAAATATCAGGTATGGACAACCAGATCTGAAGTTCCAGCCTTGACTTTGCACATTTTGTAAATGGTCTTGGGAAAGACAATAAATACCTGTTTCAGTTTCTTCCTTTCCCAACTAATCATAATGATGACAATAATAGGCACATAAACTTGTAGTCCTGGGTTAATCAGAAGAATCAGTGTGTACAGAAATACTTCTAGGTCATTAATGTCATTACTAATGTCATTGTTATTGCCCCATAATTTGAATATCTTTGCATCCCACTACCTTGGGGGCTGTTTTCTCTTCTGTACCATGACCAGGTTCCAAATCCACTCATGTGAGCCAGGACTGCACGTTCAGACGGTCCCTCTGCCTCTCTGGGGCTTCCTCTCCAATGAACGATCCAGAAAAAATTAGTTATCCTCAGCTGCCACTTTTCCTCCACACTGTAGCCTTTGTCCTGGTCACCCCTCCTGTTACTCTGCACGCGGGCCCTCCTCTGTCCCCTGCAGCAGAGCAGCGATTCCTCCACCCTGAAGTATTTCTTGGATTCACTGCCCCTTTTCACTTCTCACCCCACCACTCCAGGCCCCTCTCACACTGATTCCTGCCATGGGTGTTATTTTAGTTCCTTGTAGCTGTTTGTCTCGCTCTACTATATGCCCTTCTAATTTATCTTCTCCAGTAAATCTGAAATGCCCTTTCCAAAAACATAAATACATGTATACATAAAATAAAATTAATAAGTGATATACTATAGTCAATATAAAGCAAACAGTGAAGATTTTGAAATGTTTCAATCTCAAGATGATCAGTGATTATAATCATTGGTGTCTATTTTTAAGACTCATCTGTCTGTGTTTGTGAACATAAAACCCAATTATTTTCCTTTTTTCCTTCTTGTGCCTCCGTCACCTCATTCTTCTTAAAGGCCTCTTTTAATTTTAGATAATGTTTCACAATTTGATGGATTGCTCTGTCACTTTTCAACACAATGCGCATAAACTCAGAAAGGCTTTATTCTTTGTAACAGCCACTTAGCATTTTCTTCTATCAGTTTGTTCGTATAAACAGACATTTTGACTGCACCTAGTCTGGGAAATCACAGTAATCCCCTGGGTATCTTTCTGTTCTCACCCTTGTTCCCATCCAATTATTTCAATAGGATGAATATTTTAAATTAAAACTAGACTGCAACATTTTTGCACCTTCAAAATTTTGATACTTATTACCTTAAGACTTATCTGGCTAAAATTGATCTCATGAAAGTTTCTACTATAGTGTATACACATGTGTATTTTAACAGCATCAGTACTGAAATTAAAATATGACCATGATATTCTTCATTATAATCTCATTCTGTACTTCTATATGCTCCTTTGCATGATATTTATCTTTTATATCTGACCACCACCACTGCAAGCTTGTTTTATACCATTCGTCTCTCATTCCTATTCCCCCGTTGTACTACCCTAACTACTCCCCCATTGTACTATTCTAATTAGTTTTCCATTGTACTACCCTAACTACTCTCTTATTATACTACCCTAATCACTCTGCCATTGTACTATCCTAACTACTCTCCCATTGTACTACACTAACTACTCTCTCATTGTACTATCCTAACTACTCTCTCATTGTACTACCCTAACCACTCTCCCATTGTACTACTCTAACCATTCTCTCATTGTATTACCCTAACCAGTCTCCCCCTGATCTACTCTAACCACTCTCCCATTGCACTATTCTAACTACTCTCCCATTGTACTACACTAACCACTTTCCCTTTGTACTACCCTAACTACTCTCCCATTGTACTACCCTAACCACTCTCCCATTGCACTACCCTAACTACTCTCCCACTGTACTACACTAACCACTTTCCCTTTGTACTACCCTAACCATTCTCTCATTGTATTACCCTAACCAGTCTCCCCCTGATCTACTCTAACCACTCTCCCATTGCACTACTCTAACTACTCTCCCATTGTACTACACTAACCACTTTCCCTTTGTACTCCCTAACTACTCTCCCCCTGTACTACCCTAACCACTCTCCCATTGCAGTACCCTAACTACTTTCCTATTGTAATACCCTAACTATTCTCCCATTGTACTACCTAACTACTCTCTCATTGTACTACTCTAACCACTCTCCCATTGTACTACGCTAACCACTCTCCCCCTGTACTATCCTAACTACTCTCCCATTGTACTACACTAACTATTCTCCCATTGTACTACCTTAACTACTCTCCCATTGTACTACCCTAACTACTCTCCCCCTGTACAACCCTAACTACTCCCCCATTGTACTACCCTAACTATTCTCCCATTGTACTACCTAACTACTCTCTCATTGTACTACTCTAACCACTCTCCCATTGTACTACGCTAACCACTCTCCCCCTGTACTAACCTAACTACTCTCCCATTGTCCTACCCTAACTATT
>CAUYPK010032199.1:0-55488 GCA_963574355.1 Loris lydekkerianus | reverse complement strand
TGATCCAGGGGTCGTTTTTCTTACCGCCATGCTGCTCTGGTTTCTATGGCCTTGGAACACAATTTGTAGTCAGGTAATTTTATACTTCCAGCTTTGTTATTTTTGGTTTGGATTTTTTGGCCATTCACCTTTTTTTTTTTTTTTTTTTTTTTTTTTTTTGTGGGAAGCAGAGTCTCACTTGTCACTTTTGGTAGAGTGTTATGGTGTCATAGTGATACAGGAAGGTGGCAGCCCTGGTGACCCAGCTGAACTGACGGGAGGACCTGCCCAGGCTTCTGTGTCTCCGCCCTGGGGTTGTTGGTGCAGCCTTGGGCAGAGGAGCCAGCAGGTTGGAGGGTAGGCAGAGGGGCTGTAGAGGCTTCAGTAGCTGGAGGGGCCAGACAACTGCTGGGGAGACAATTCCAGGTTGCCTGCTCTGGGAGTGTAGCCATAGCGTCCCCTTGTACTGGCAGCTAAACAAGGAACCCTCCATTTCCCAGACCTGGTCAATTTCATGTTTCATAGACCTGGGACATACTTACACTTTGCCTCCAGCAGAAGGGATTACATCTATTCATTTATTAGGTTATATATACGCTTAGACAAAGGATCCATGTGAAGATTTTCTGACTTAAGTCATTCCCTTGGCCAGGAGCTCTAGTGCTTTTTCTATATTATTTTCTGTACAATAAATCCTGTCTAACCACTGATCTGTGGTCTCTCAATTCATTCTTCAAATCCCCAAGAACAAGGACCTACTGAAGAAAGAAATTCTGGGAACAATAGCTCATAGCAACTTCAAACTCTTGGGCTCAAATGATTCACTTGCCTCAGCCTCCCACTATGCCTAGCTATTATTATTGTTATTTTTTATTTTTTTTTTTTAGAGAAGGGGTTTCGCTCTGGCTGAGGTTGGTCTGGAACTCCTGAGTTCAGGGAATCTACCCGCCTCAGCCTCCAGTGCTGGGATTACAGGTATGAGCCACCGCGCCTGGCCCATGCTTTATTATTATTTTTTTAGACCTTGTGAATTTTAGGACATTTTTTTTGATGAAGTGAAGATTGGCATTATTTTGATAGGAATTGCACTGAATCTGTAGATTGCTTTGACAGTATGGAAGACCCAAATAACAATCAGATATGCAAAAGGAGGTATCGCCGATGATATCACAGAAAGATCATCAGAGACTATTAGGAACAAGTATAGACTCACAAACTGGAAAAACCTAGAGAAAATAAATTTCAGGAAGCAGAAAAAAAAAAACCCTGAATAGATTGATAGTGAGATTGAATCAGTAATAAAATATTTCCCAACAAAGAAAATCTCAGAAGCAAATGGATTCGTGACCAAAGGAGAAATAGTACCAATGTTCCTTAAATTAGTCCAAAACAGAGGAGGAAGGAATTCTCTCTAAGTTATCCTGTGAGGACAGTTATCACCAGGAAACTAACATCAGACAAGGACACAATAGAAAAGGAAAACTACAGACCAGTATCTCTTATGACACAGGTGCAAAAATTCTCAACAAAATACTAGCATACAGGAGCCCATTAGCATGTCAAAAATTAATACATGGGTGGCGCCTGTGGCTCAGAGGAGTAGGATGCCAGTCCCATATGCCAGAGGTGGTGAGTTCAAGCCCAGCCCCGGCCAAAAACTGCAAAAAAAAAAAAATAAAAAAAAAAGTAATACACCATGATCAAATCGGTTTTATACTTGACTGCAAGAAAGACTCAACATACAGAAATTAATGAATGTGATAGATTCCATAAACAGAATTAAGGAAAAAAACAATCATCATCACAATAGAGGCAGAAAAATTTGATAATTCAAATTTGATAATTCATGATCAAACCTTCGCGATAAAAACCTTCATGATAGGTGGCTCATGCCTGTAATCCTAGCACTTTGGGAGACCGAGGGTTGATTGCTTGAGATCACGAGTTTGAGACCAGCCTAAGCAAAAGTGAGTTCCAATCTCTACTAAAATAGAAAAAACTGAGGCAAGAGGAGTGCTTGAGCCAAAGGATTTCAGGTTGCTGTGAGCTGTGATGTTACAGCACTCTACCGAGGGAGGTAAAGTGAGACTGTGTCTCAAAATAAATAAATAAGTAAATAAATAAATAAATAAAATCTTCATGATAAAAACCCTCAACAAACTAGGAATTGAAGGAAGATATCTCAAAACACTAGAGGCCAAATACTTCTATGTCAAACCCACCTTCTACATCCTACCGGATGGGGAAAAGGTAAAGGCATTTCCTCTAACAAGTGGAACAAGGCAGATACACCCACTTTCACCACTCACATTCATCATAGTTCTAGAATTCCTAGCAAGAGCAATGATTAATGTTTTGGACCATGATAATACTATGTATATATTCCTGATCTGCTAATGGCAAACTTCATTTTCTTATAAGGACCTATACTTACATATCTACTCAGGCTTTAAAAACAAAATTGAGGAATTACATGAACAGTAAATACTTCAGTTGGGAGTTTTTCAGTAAACTGAATCTCATGTTTACTTCTGTAAGTATAAATCAACAGGTTGAACCTAGTTTGGTTTTGACCTGATGGAGAGAAATGGGCCTGACCCTCACAAGAGCAGCAATGCTGGGAAGGGATGAAGTGGACACTAACATGGTAACAAACCCACAGCCTCCTGAGTAGTAGAAAGTCCAGTAGTACAGAGTTCAGTAAGAAATTCAGAACTAGCATCAATTTTTCATGCTGATCACCACAACAAAATTTTTTTGCAGTAGTCATCAGGGGAGGAACCAAAGGAGGGTTGTTTACATACTGCAGAGACCAGATTTGTATAGTAAATTGAAATTTTCCTGAGCGGGGAATAAAGATGTATGGTGTGACAGAGAGGATGGGAGGCTCCAGGGATTCTGGGCTGTGACTGTGGCGAGTAACACATAAGGTAATGCAAAGTCTGCTGGATTTAGCTGAGCGTTAAGACATCACTATCATTAGGGGCGGAGTCGGGTGAGAAGTGGAGACACAAGACTTGTGCCGAGGGGAAAAATTTTGAATGCACTGTGGAAATAGCATAATGATGAAACTGATCAGATAAGATTCATAGCTTGGAGAAAGCTGCCTTGAGATAGTTCACAGAGGGAAAGCAAAGTGGTTATTTTTGTCTGATAGTGATTGACTGCAGGTTTTAGAAAAAGCTTTAACAAGTAAGAGTATGCTAGACTTGTGATTTTTCCAGCAGAGAAAGAACATTTTTAATCATCTATATTTTTGTTTATTTTTACAAGAATGAGAAGGGTCATGGAGTTAGATGAGCACAGTGGATGACTCTCAAATATAAGATTGAGAGAAAGAAGCCGAACACAAAGTAATATATACTGTGTGGTTTATTTTAAATAAATTCAAAAAGAATAAAACCAATCTTTGGTGGGAAAAGGCATGATACGTTTTAGACCATGGGGATGGTGACACAGTGGGGGGCGGGTTCAGAGGCCTCTGGGAAGCTAGATGATGTTTTGTTTCTTGTTTTAGGTGCTGATCCCATAGATGTTGTCACTTTGTGAAAATTTATTTCATTCATTCACTCATTGTGATTTGCGTAATTTTCTACATGTGAGTTATTCATCAATATAAAATACACTGAAATAATTTTAAACTCATGATTATGTAGGTATAGCAAAAGGACGCCAAGAATATAAATGGATGTTTCTTGAAAGTTAGAGGCAAGAGCGGTGAGAGCTGAGCCTGGCATCCGTTCAATGCATTCGGGTAGAGTAGAAATTGAGCAATTACCTTCTGCCAATGGTGAGGAAAGGCAGCGTCTGCAGGGTGTGTCAAGCTAGCATTTTGCAGCTCACAGGACAGAGAGAAGAGCAAAAATAGTAAAACCTGTCTCTCATTTTGTCCTCTGAACTCCTGTGTCACCTGTTTGTCACACCCAAGGAAGCTAATTGAAAAGGAAGCCTGAGTGACGTACTTTATAGAAGCTTGTCTTTCAGGTATAAATCGAAGGCGGAGAATAGATCCAGCTGAAAAAATAAAAAGCAACCATAAAGAATAATTAAGTACCTGGTGAAATGCTTGTTACTTTGCATAGTTACTTACTAAACAAACACATTGGCAATTCTTGGTATGCCTTCTCTCTACGTTTGATATAATAGCAGCCCTGAACCAAACCAACTGGATTTCAAAAGGCTGCTGAGAATCAGCCCGGCTCAGGGATTGTTGTGGAGGTCCACAACTAACACATAGCTTGAGGTCTTTCAGTATTGAGCAGTTATGTTAGTTATGTTCAATTTGGCCTCTGTGCCTGCTGTTTCATTAGGGATTGTTTCTCTCCAGCTACCTCTGTTTCAAAGATGCCTTCCCAGATTAAAATGCCACTGCTGAACTGCCAACAGCTGGAAATGTGTGTTTAATTGTTCTTCCAGGAATGAAAACATATTGCACCCATCCCACTGGGACCATTGGCTGCTCTCCTGGGATAGCTGACCGCACTTACTGGCGTGATTTGTGTTGGTAGAACAGGTTTGCTGTTGTTGACCTTGATTTTTTTCTTTAATGTGCAGAGCTAATTGTTTCAAACAATTAGATCCATAACCTTGTACCATAAAAATTTTCTAAATAACTAAAATTTATCTCATACCCTTTTTCTTAAATTATGGGTATTCAGTGTGACTCTCATTCATTAAATGAATCATTTAAGATAACTGCCGTGGTTTTCTTAGTCTTAATTTTAATTTATAAAACTAGTGACTATTTTACTCATGCTAAATACACAGGTAGTGTTTTTATATTTGTCATTTATAATTAAATGTTCTTTTCTGTCCTGCACATATGAATATACATGTTTCTTTATTCCAAACTTTATTCCTGTAAATCAGTGGTTCTCAACCTTCCTAATGTCATAGTCCTTTAATACAGTTCCTGTGGGTCACAACCCACAGGTTGAGAACCACTGCTCTAAATAAATAAAATGTAACAACCATATCTATAAATACTGATTTTTGTTTTACTAACAAGAAATTTTGGATAACATGGACTTTATTCAATGTATATTTATGGTTTGTAAATATGTGTATACTACATGAACCATTAGAATCTTAAAACTATTTTGAGTTTTCCATTCAATAATGGAATCTAGTTTCCCTTGACATCAGAACCCATTTCACTGCTGCATTAACAGATAAAATTAAACTTGTATCTTATCATTTCATTTTCAAAACTACATGTAATTATAAAAGTATCCGGTAATAAAACCTCCAAGGTTGCCAAACATATTTCTGTACACTCACTTTTATTCATGAAAAAGTAATTTTCCCAAATAACTCAATATCTAAATCAATAGTTAGATATTAAATTCTGGTTAAGAAAATATTTGAAAGTCTTTAATAAAAAATAAAGAAAAATCATTTCAATACTGATTTTAAAAAGCAGGCATATGGCTGTGCATCATTAACAATAACGCCTCTGGTTGCCTTCAATTTTTACCTACTTGAACACTCGATTATAATCACTAACAGCACAGTGACCTCTGGGGAGTACCCAACTGCAAGTTGTCCAAGTTAATATATGTAATAAAGTTTTGGGAGAGTCATAGTCCGGGCCTGTTGTTCCCACAGTGTTACTCTGTTGACTTCCTGCATATGCTTGTTTAATTACATAAGACCTAAGTTATGATATAGCAGCTTAAAGAAACAATTAGTCTTTGCATATTTTCTAAATATTAACATCATTATTACTCCCAAGGGAATGATATTTGAGGTGGTTCAAAAAGTGAGATCAACTGTGGTGTAGATATAAGCCCTCTAAAATATTTCTCTCCATTAGTTTGCAAAACACTAAAGGACAGAAAGATGATTATATTTGTGGTTGCAACTCTTTTAACTATTATTGTGCATGGCATATTGTTGATTGTTAATATTAATATATGTTTGCCTAATGAATAAGTGGAGGTATATAGTCTGGGCACTGGCAATCAGAGGGCTGATTAAAATGAAGATCAAATGAATATAATAAAATAGTACTCAGAAAAAATATAATGCTTACTAAAGGTAATGACATTTTCAGAAAATACATTTCATCTAAATAAAACAAAAGAAACATATGTAGAAATCCATAGATTAAGAAAGTAAGCTCTCACAAATTATAAATATAAGGAACAATAGTTATTAAACTATGATTATGGCTTAGAGTTAATTCACAAGAAGTGTTTTTAATGCTCTTTGATTCTCTACTTTCAAAAGTATGTGTCTTTCCTTTCTTGTTTTTGATTTATAATATATTGATAACATTAGATTGAAGAGATGATAAAATGCTTAACAAAACTATGACACCAATAGCCAAAATAATCTCTACTGCCTCTAATTTCTAAAGGTTCTAACTACTCTTTGTTCTTTCCTACATAAGTTTACCTCAATGGAGTGCAATAACAGTGGAAATTAATTTTCTTTCTTTTTTGAAGTCTAGGCACTACAGTTAAATCCCTTGACATAAATAGACACTATGATGTTGTCAAAATATCTACCATAACACAAATCATAGAGTAAGCACAATTTGACCTACTTAACCATACTAATTTTTTTCTTTGTCAGCATATTTGATTTTTAATTCCGAACTTGTAAGTCGCAGGTTAAAATAATAAAGGACTTTAAAGAATTATTAACTACATACTTTCCTCTAATTTACCTTCCCCAAATCCATCCACTTCATAGTCTATTAAAGGTAAATGAAGATGTTATGTTTTCCAAGTGTGTGTACATTTTAAGTTTATCTGATTTACTATCTAACATATAATCATTACAGAATAGCTACTAAAATAAGGTGCTAATAGAATTTCTGAACTTTATCAATTAGGTAAGTACATATAAAATTTCTCTTTAAAATTTTTACATTGAATATATACAAACTTTACTTATTATTATCCAAGGATTATATTTTCAGTTTTAAATTCATTTTTAATAAGGCAGTGTTAAACACAATTGATGATATGTTATTATTCTTTGCTTAACTTCCACAGCCCTTTCAAGTACCAGAATGCTACTATTTCCCTTCTTTATCTATTAACTACAAAAGATTATGTGAAAAAAAATAAGAAATCTCGTGTTTGAAAAGATAGCCTGGACAGCAACGTGGACAGCTAGATCCACCTGCCTCTCCATCCAGGCATACTTCTTCACAATCACAATTTTTGACTTCAGAGTTGAAATCTCTATAAGTGAAGCCACAGTTCCTGAGAATAAAGTAGTCCTTTTAGCTAAAATGCTTTCTCAAGAAAATATGGTATTAACATACCTCTCAATTAAGCTACCATGTCAGTAAATACAAAATACACACACATTTTTAAAAAGGGGAGGGGATGTTGTCCAATACATAAAACAACAGAAACATTATCACCAAACTGGGCAAGTATAATGCCTGAGAAGGAGATTGGGAGCTAACTCCAGAGCTGGCCTCACATATCATCTGTAAGGCTTACTTTAATAAAATCAAAAGGGCCTGACTTCCTTTTTAGTAGTTTGGTGGGTTAGATAACCTAACTAAAATCCTATTTCAAGAGATCTAGAAATGATGAAAAGTAAAACCTATTTCCTTGTAAAAACTACCTAGCGAAAATCATAAGACATTTTGAGAAATGCCCAGGGAAGAACAGCAGGGATGGAGCTGACACCCCAGTAGTAAGCACATGAGCTGAGGCTGAAGAGTTCTCTGCCGACCTTTACCCATATGGAAAGGGAGACAAAGGCATCGGTTCCCGCAGAGTCGGGATTTGGAAGTTGTTCCATTCCCTCCATCTAGGACCCTCAGAAGACTATACTATCAGTCAAATGGATGAATGAGGAAAATAAAACTCATGAGTGAGAAATTAGTTTTTCTTTCTTTGTCCTTACCTCTGAGATGGTTTTAAAAATAACATCCTAAAAATGTAACTCTGTTCCATAGAAGTTTGCAGTACAAATTTAGCAACACCTTCATGGTATAAGAAGTTCCAACTTGATACATTATGAATAAACATTGTTGTAGGTAAATGACACCACAGTAGTAACTGGAAGAAAAACATGCAAACCCTTTTGAAGGAAAATGATTGAAATTAGGTTGCCAAATTGCCTAGTTTTTATATTCTAAAATTTAAATACACTAAGAAAAAAGATACTACAAATAAGACCCAGACATTACAAATTCCAGTATTTTATCCAACATTATTTTATCTAATGAAATTCTCAGATAGAGATCATATGATGCATGTGTTAAAAATAATCAATTTTTCATTTTAAAAGAGTCAAAAGTGATAAAATTTGTCTTAACATTTAATAGCACTAAATTGAAATCCTGCAAATTAGAATTTTAATAGGCAATTAAAAACACAAATTAAACCCTATATGGATACAGAAAGAAGCAAAGATAAAGTGATGAAAAGTAAGAAAGAAGTGTTAAGAAAAATAGAAAATAGAATGAAAATTTCAGCATATATCTAAACAGCAAATCTAAAAAGAGCAGAAAGAATAGAGGAGAAGCAATATTTAAAAATTTCTAAGATTTTGGGCAGCGCCTGTGGCTCAGTGAGTAGGGCACAGCCCCCATATTCTGAGGGTGCCGGGTTTGAACCTGCCCCTATAGTCCCAGCTACTTGGGAGCCTGAGGCAAGAGAACCGCCTAAGCCCAAGAGCTGTGACACCATGGCACTCTACGAGGGCAACAAAGTAAGACTCTGTCTCTAAAAAAAAAAAAATTCTAAGATTTTATAAAGACGTTAATCCTCATATCCAGAAATCACTAATTTTAGTTAGTATAGTTAAGAAAAGAAAATAAATGTATAAAAATACGATTGTGAATCTTTACAGCTCCAAAGTCCAAGTGATGATCTAAAAATGAAGAGAGATTGCCTTTAATGCTTGTATTGATACTACAACAATATAAGGTAGAATTCAAGGAATACGATCTTCAAAATGCTGAAAGAAAATAATTGTCAACAGTTATTGCTACTCCTAATTAATTTCTCATCAAAACCCCCCCAGAGAAATGAAGATTTTTTTTTTGCAAAGACTTAAAGTGCTTAGTACTGTATACCCTTGATGAATGCATCATTAAAACACTAATCTGTGTCATTTAAGAAGATGAAAATTGAACTCAACAAAGGAAGTAATTGTTAGAAGGAATAATGAATGAAGAAACTATTCTTTTTAAAATAAATAAAACAATAAAACTGTAACAAAACTATATACCTGAAATTATAACCGAAGTACCACAATAACATGCAACATTCATTATTGGAAAGGCAGTGAACAGGATTAAATCATCTTATAATCTTTATATTATTTCAATCTAAAGTAGGCCTATTACTAAATCTTGTTCTCTGTTGTTACTAAACTATGGATTTTTAAAATGAGGATTACACTTAAAAGAGTAGAAATAGAATGCACAGATTTCAGAGCAACAGCTGATAAATAATTGGTTTTTAGAAATCTTTATCATTCCCAAAGAAGGCAGGTAAAATAGAAACACAATAGCGTAGTAAAAATCTGAGAAGTAGCAAAGAGTATAGAAACAAGTATAAATACCTTTGTATATGTTATATATGCAAGAGCACTAAATCACTAGTCAAATATAATATTGTCAAGTTGAATCTGGAAGCAAAATGAATGTATGGTATTTACAAAAGGCATGACAAAAATGCAAGGTCACAGAAATACTCAAATTAAAAGAAGATGAGGCAATTATTCCCTAAAAGCAATGTATAACAGTATAAGACAAAATTTTATTTAAGGCAAAAAGCAATATTGAGGGAAAAAGTGATCCCTACTTAATGAGGAAATGAAAGAACAAAAACGTGTAGTTTGTTATGAGATTAAATAAGAACAATGAGAAAAGGACAGGATAATTGTGTCTATAGCTGTGTCTATTTTTATGCTTATGATGCAACTTACCAATTTTATTTTTTGGATATATAAACATAAAAATTCTAAACTAAAATACCCAAAACAATATACTCTTACAAACAGACAACACTAAAGAGATTTGATAAATCCTCATCATAAAAATAAATTTGAACACATTTTTCTCAGAAATTGATAGGATCAAACAGAAAAATTAATATGAGCACAGAAGGTACGCTATGAAACTAATTATTTTTAGCTAAAAAAAAACCCCAAAACCATGAAGTGTAGATAACCTTTATAAACCTACTTGGACCAGGTACAACAATTTCCACATATTTGGTAGTCTGTGTAGAATATACCAACAACTAACTTTCAAAGAATTTAAGTCCTGAAGACATCAATTTTGGAGTGTTATGCAGTGAAAATAGAAATCTACTTAAAATTATACATATGCAACACATACAAACATATATATAAATGTGCTAGTGTTTAGATGTTATATCCATACGGGCTTGTATTTGACAAAAATACAATTAACATAAGAGCTAGGAAAAAGGAAAAATACAGAGGAAACTTTAAGAAAATAAAAGATAAGGAATGATAAGAAAAACTGATATATAGAAAACAAAGGTATAATAGATTCACAATGCTGCAGTTGGTTTACTAACAAAATATTGTAACAAAATAAAGATACCTTAAGTGAAATTAATTATACTAAATTTAGAAGGTAAAACTTTAGAAATATGTGAACATAATTATAAATGCAGAAGATCTTAAAAAATAAAATAATAAAAATAAAATGTATGTGCCACTAAACATGAAAACTGAGATATTTCAAACAATTTTCTAGGAAGCTACTTTGACTAAACAGACCCAAGAAGAAACAGAATATGTGGACCGATCTATACATGTTAATAATAAAAGCACCGTTCAACAACTAACCAAAAAGCTAGGAGACCCAGATAGTTTTGGAATTAAGTTCTAAAAATGATTTAAGATAAAGTATTTTTAAATAAAAATTGTTTTAGAAAAGGTCAAGGAAGAAATATTTGTAATTCATTTTATGGAAATATTAATGAATTAATTATAATTGAATAGGACATTATGAGAAAGGGGTATTATAGGTTACTTTTACTCTCAAACATGGTTACAAATATTATAAATTAAATTTTAGAAACATATATAGTTATTTTTAAAAAAATTCTGTCTAGATTTAAGTCGAATTTATTCTAAGAATGCAAAATTTGTTTCAATATAAAATAACAAGGGAGTACAATGTTTTAGGTTACAGGGATTGTTTTTTAATGTTTGAGGACCAGTTATATGTATGCCCATCACCCAAATTGCTTTCATATTACTCATTTGCTGGTAAGATTGCAAATTAATGTAACGTCTATGGAAAACAGCGTGTACATTCTTCTAAGAACTAAAAATAGATTTGATCTACCATTTGATCCAGCAAGAATGGTTTTACATTAAAAACTGATTACTGTAATTGACTATGGTAATACAATAAATCAATTACTAAAAATTTTAAAATACCCTAAAATCATCTTTCAGAAATAAAAAGAGAACTCAGTTATGCAGAAAGCATCCAGTGAATAAAGAGGGAGAATAATGATTTTAGGAAAACAAACAAAAAAATATATCCCAAGAAAATATGGCAGAAATGCAAATCAAAACTACCTTGAGATATCATTTAACCTCAGTGAGAATCACCCACTACAGAAAGCACAAAGCTGCAGATGCTGGCATAGGTGTGGAGAGAAGGTGACACTATACACTGTTGGTGGGACTGCAAATTAATACAGCCTCATTTAAAGATGTATGGAGAATCCTCAAGAAGCTAAAAGTGACCTCCCATTTGACCTCATATTCCCATTCCTGGTATCTAGGCAGAGGAAAAAATTAGTTTTGTCATATGGAAATTTGCACTCAAATGTCTATAGCTTCTCAATGCACAATTGTAAAGATGTAGAAACAATCTAAGTATTTATCGACCCATGAATGGATTGATAAGTGGCATATGTATGCCATGGAATGCTATTCAGACATAAAAACATGAAGACTTTACATGTTTTGTATTTACCTAAATGAAATTAAAGAACATTCTCCTCAGTAATTTACCTCAAGAATGTAAAAGCAATCATCCCCAATTTGAAACTAGTAGATGAACAGCTCTAGGGCCACACGAGAGAAAAACACAATTAAATTCAAGAAGGGAAGGAGGGAAGGAAAGAGGGAGTTTTGTCAGTTCCCACCTAACAGGTTCCATGTAGAGGGTCTGGCACACCTCCTGGGTGGAGGACTCAACTACAACTTGGACTTTACCTCACAGAAGAAAACAATGTAATTTAATTGTATATATACTCATATTAATCTAAAAAACCCCCAGATTTATGGTTCATAATATCACTTCCTGACAGTATAGCATAAGTGATAAAAGAACAAGGAAAATTGATGAATTCATAATCAAAATATAAGGTCATCAATTTAACTTGTTTAGAAGTCAGACTAAGTCAACAAAATATAAGTGAAACTACAGAAAATTTAAAAACAAGTTAATCACCTTCAGTATTCACAAAAACATACACATAATCTGGAAACAAATAGAGAATACACATTCCTTCCAAACAAGCAAGTTCTTAAAATATGTTACCATATAGGCTATGATCAGTATTTGCGATTTAAAAAAAATCAAGGCATCAAACAAAACAAACATTAAAATATAATCAAAGAGAAAAAAATTCAAAAATATATTATAACTACTGTATGAAAGAATAAAATATTCGACTACTACTCCATTCCCATGGCTAATTATAATTGCTGCTGACAATACCAGCCAACTAGCATCTAACACTCTCGTATCCCACCCCTCCCTTCTTACCAGACAATTCAATCCCTTTTCTGCACCCTCCAGTGCCACCACTGGCCTTCAAAAGAGAAACACCACTGAGCATTTCAAGAAGGCTGGGATCTTTCACCCTTCCCTTCCCTTCCCTTCCCCTCCTTCCACCAGTCATGTGCCATGGTATCATAGCTCACAGTAACCTCTCAGACTCTTGGGCTCAAGTGATTCTCCTGCCTCAGCTTCCCAAGCAGCTGGGATCACAGGTGCCTGCCACAACCCCTGGTTAATTTCTGTTTTCACTGGAGCACTAATGCCTTTCTTATCACTCTAGGGAAAAGAGAACCTTCTCTGTGGCTGTGATTGGGTGTTGAGTAAGCAAGAATAGTAAGCAAAACATACACATTTATATATTTACATATCCCTGAGTTTTTAAGCTTTTTCTCTATGGAATATCAGGGAGCTTCAAGCATTTCAGCCATATATCTATAAGCCAGGTTTCGTTTTAGGCTTGAATTTGCTAATTTTACAGCCTTTTAATGTCACTTGTCACTTGTGTCATCCCAATACATTAAATGTGTCATCATAAATGAAGACACCCATATCTATAAATTTCACATGATCAGACTTATATTTCATTTTGGTCTACCCACCCTTAGAATCTAGTTCCATTTATGATCCTCAAACGTCTACTGATACACACAGGTGACTTCATATTGCACAGATTATCGCTATTTGGGACAATTCCTTTTGTTGTTGTGTTAGTCTAACTCTTCTAGGGGCCTTAGAAGAGTTAGACTAACACAACTAACTCTTGGTGGGACTGGGTCATATTGCTCGCGAGGAACAATGTATCCAGGTGAAATCTTGTATTATTACCTTATAATGAAGAGGAAAGCTTTTAATAGTTGGGAAAGTGAAGAAAAGAGGGAGGTCCACGCTTTGTGGCACGAGAAATTCAAAGGGACTTAAAAGTTTAAAATTGTCAGCCTTGTCTCTCCTTTTTGTCTGTATTTCAAGTACAGGAGATAATAGTCGCGAAGATGCCATCAAGGCTATTTGTTCATACACAATCTCATTTGAATATATATATATATATAGCTTCCAGTTTTTCTCTTTCCTTATCTAACATGTCTGCAATCATGGAAGAAGTGAGCTATTCCCATCATCTTATGTTACTCAGGGCTCTGTGATGACTAACCACGACACAGACCAAATCTCCTAATTCCCTTCTCTATTTGCGCTCCAACTCACGCATGTCTGACAGTCATGCGAGCAAGCATGTTGAGTCTGTGTCAGAGGAAAGAGCAGTACTGGAACCTGGACTGAGAAGGAGCTATGTCAGGAAAACATGACCGTAGAGTTGACTTTACATTGAGGGAGTCAGACAGCCAAACCAAACCTGAAAAGAGGAACAGGGGGGAGGAATACTCTGACCTCACTCATCTTCTTCTCTCTGATGTATATCCTGGTGTTTCCACATTGGCCCAACCCAAAGGGAAGGCAGATGGCAATGGAGTCCTGTCATCTACTTTCCCAACACGTCAACCATCTGAAGAAAAATAGAGTGGCCCTAAAGGAACAAGGAGACATGTCTTGCACATTCTGCAAGAAGATGATTAATGTTCACATCCCTGGTGTTTGATGAACAAGCCATTCTATTCAACTATATGTTCCTATCAAGTCCTTCTTAATTTGAAGATTTTGGTGTTCTACTCAGTTAGGAGCCAATTAGTTCATATGTGAAGATATAATGGAATAATTTCATTAAGTCAACGTCAAATATTTTTTGAGAATAATGGGAATAACTTTGGGCAGTCCTATTTTCTGTAACTGTGGTGGAACATATTAACACTCCATATGCATAAGAATCAAGGATAATTCTTATAATTTCTAAGCAGAGATGCAATTCTTTCCTTCTCACATTTAGTATTTAAAAGCATATGGGTCTCCTTAAAAAATAAAAAATAAAAAAAAAACTTAATGGCATCTGGGAACTTAAAAAAATAAAGCATATGGGTCTCACTTTAACCAACAACAGAGAATTTCTGCATTATAATTCATGTTTAAGAATTTCAGTACTAATTGACTAAAATCTAAAAACTGCCAAGGATTGGCTCAAGACTTGCAAAATTTCAAACAGAAAGGAGTTCAGCAGATGTATTAACTATCTGTTCTTCTTACGTCTTGTAAATTCCATCTTAGTACTAAGCTCTATCAAGAGAAATCAAATAAATAGACACATTTTCTCAAGTCAAATATGTTTACATTAATCTATTATTTGAAAATAGTCATCTTCATACTGATATACATTCTAATATTTACAGAATATTTAATATGTACCTAAGACAGATAAAATATCTTTTTTACATGCATTAATGTAATTCCCACGATTTTTTGGTATGACTATGTATTTGAATAGAATTTTGCATTTTTTAGAAAATTAAAAGTAAAGATATTGTCTTCAGTATTGATCATTACAATATACACAAAACATATGGAAAATATTCTGCTTTAATAAAATTCCATAAAACAAAATTTTCTTCTTAGGCCAGTTTTGTGTGTGTGTGTGTGTGTGTTTGTTTATATGGACTTCAGGATATAAATGTGTAACTTATGTCAAATTTAGAATGAAACTCAGAGTAAAATAAACACATCTCAGGTATCTGATACTATCTACTTTTTCTGCCATTATCTTTATTTTATGTTCTGAATAGCCATATTTTCCATTAAGTCCAATCTTACTGCAAGTTTCTTTTCATTCTCTGTGAAATATATAACATATGCATTCTTAACAAATAAGATAAAGTTAAACTTAATTGCTTATTAATATTCCCAGCAGGACCTCTGGGTTTATTTATTAAAGATATGGAGTGCTCACTTCGGCAGCACATACACTAAAATTGGATACAGAGAAGATTAGCACGGCCCCTGCGCAAGGATGACACGCAAATTTGTGAAGCGTTCCATATTTTTCTCGCAAAGATAATAAAGAATTAAAGCAGTAAAAAAAAAAAAAAAAAAAAAAAAAAAATGGAGACACAGTTTTGCTTCATCCACAGGAATGTATCATTAAAAGCAATTTCAGGCATATGAAAAAGAAACATTGTTTCATATAGTTAGACACTGGATTATTATATTAATATATATCCTCATTAATATTAAGATCTCAAAGCACTTATTCATATTCATTGTTCCTCATCTTATTTTTCCAAGTACAAAAATAGCTACATGCATGTAGTAAGAGCAACTCTTTTGATATAAATATAGATGCCTACGTAAGCATACATCGTAGCCCTTTATATTATGGAAACACCTTGCTAAAATGGCAGAGAAATCTATAGTAGAGATCTGTACCTATGAGTATTTATGAAGAAGACTATGTGTTAGAGTACATTTGGTTATAAAAAATAACATACAGCAAGATGGTCTTCTTTAGTTTTAATATCTAGGGAAGTGCGATTATTGCTTTGATGAAATCCTTGTTCATGAAAGCAGCCTTTTGTAGCCTAGCCTTCTGGGGACTCCACTGGGCAACTGACAGATGCTTCCCTGGTCCCTCAGTCTGTTTAATCTGTGCCAAAATCTGCTCTGCTGGTATTCATCCATGTTCCCCATCAGAGTTCCTCTCTACCTCTGTCCTCCCTTCACTCTACCTGGGGTGTTTACTCTATTTAGATTCCTCAACAGACCTCTTTGTAGGACCAGGAGACTGGAGGGTGTAAAAGAGTTTAAAGTCAGATATAGATCCTCCTGTTGACGGCCTTGCACAGACACTTCAGTTTCGCTCATTCTTTGAGGTCAGTCAGCTTCTCCAAAGGTGAGCGTCTCCACAGGATTATCTCCTTCTGGGTTCTGGTCATTATTTTTTCCCTTACATTTTCAGGGCCAGGAATAAGAAGAGTTTTCTCTTCCCTGCTGTGGGTGTCGTACCACTTTTTTACAGATTCTCAAAACTGTCCACATTTTCATATATATTTTCTCCATCAAACTGTCCTCATATGCGTGTGCCATATCCTTCTTCCTAGAATTTGTAATAACATAGATGGCTCAGCATCTTTGCCTTCTACTCTGCCTGGGTTTTATCCCCTAATCTGCTGAATGTGTCATATTGGCTCCACTTGCTCTCTTGATCCACTCTGATCCATTGATCTCCCTGGCACATTTATTGTTTGAAATTTGAAGCTGGCAACACTGTTTTAGCTCTGTCAGCCTCGGCTATCATCAAAGAGCAGCCTGTAATGAAGCAGATGATTGGGTAAGGCACTGCCATTTATTTTGCACAGTCTTAGGAAGCCCTTAGTGACAGAGCCATCACTCTCTTACGATGGTCTGCCTGTGTTCAAAGCCATGCTGTTTTCACCTCTGCCTACCATCTTATCATTTAGAGCCCGCTATCACAATATGCATAGGTAAAGGAAGGGGACAGGAGAATCGACATTATGTAAATCTAATTTGTATTTAAAAGGTATCACACTTGGGTTACTATTCTAAATATGTTGTCCTAATGCTTTCAGGGCATCTATGCATCTGTATAGGCCATCTGCTAAAATTACCTAACATTCATTTCTTTTATATGGCCTTTGTAAGAATAAAAAAAAAAAAAAGATTATCCTGGCAGAAACTTCCACCAAGTCTCTTTGAGTATTAAATGAGAGAAATATTAAAAGCACTATTTAATGTTACCATTCCTCATTTTATCTCCTAGAAAATTATGTCCAGTTCCTATGAGAGCTGGGAGTTGACTCATTCAGGAATTTCTTACCCTATCAAAGAGGGTTGCATCTCTCCACACCAGGCCTGTTTCACTATAATATAACATTTGCCCCCTATGTCAAGAAAAACCCTCTTCCTACTCCTGACAACATCTACCTGGTCTTTGATTAGTGACTGAGCCTGTGTCTCAACCCCAGCGTCACTGGTGTGCATTCAGTGAGAAGCCCTGGTGTTTCTTCCGCGTTGGTTTTGCATCACTTCCCTGCCCCTTTGGAGCGGGGTCCGTCCTCCTCCCACTGTGTATTTGGCCACCTCCCTTTGAGGAGGAGGATCATCAGGTCCAGGCCCCGTCATGTCTTTACCATAAGAAAGTTGTTTTCTGAAGAAATTTGCTTCCAAGTCTAGGGCATGGGCAAGAGAAATCTGACATCTCATTAGACTTGAAGCTAAGAATTTGCTTAAAGAATGATGAGTATGTGAAAAAAAGGGAAACAGACTCAGATGACTCCTACCAGCTGCTGAGTCTGGGACAATTCTAGCAACAAAATATATAATGATAGCAGTGGTTTCTAAACAACTGGATAAAAACAGGAATCCACTAGCCTGAACTGACATATATCAATAAAAATGAACCATAGATCTTTCATGTAATAGAATGACAAACTCTGAATGGGGAAAAATTAAGAAGGCAGGAAAATTATCATTTAATAAAGATATGGTGATAATTGATTAGATACGAGTCTCAATGGATAAATAAAACTGGTCATCAAAGTGATAAGGTCTAGTATATCTACACAGTCTTAACATACCTTTCTCCCAAATGCTTAATAATTAAAAATGGAAAATTAGAAAACAACTAACTTCGTAATAGAGAAATGTGGCAGGCAACCCATTTACCAAGGGATCAAAGTTAATATCATCAATAATGGAACAAATTTAAAAAAATTAACATATCTCTATGTGTAACTATGTATAATACAAACATGTAAGATATATGTTTTTAATATGTATTTTTTGTTGTTCAAAAGAGTATAATTTGGGCAAATGTAAGATTTGTTAAAGAGTTAATAGCATTATCAACAATAACATTTTTAGGTAAGTGAATGTACCTTTTCTTAGTAAATACACAGTAAAATATTTAGGGGTGATAAGGCATCATGTATAGAAGGTTTAGTAAAATAAAAATATGTACAGATATGCAGATTAACAATAAATCTATATATTAAAGTATTTACACTTGGGAAATATGAATGAATGTCACATGGGAATTCTTTGTATTATTTTTATAATAACTTTTGTGATAGTCTAAAATAAATTGGAAAAAAAAATCGGAAAATATTAAAATACATTGCATTTTTCTGATAGAGCTTCCATAACAAAATACCCCAGATGGAGTGATTCAAACTAAACATTTTCCCACAGTTACGTAGTCTAGAAGTCCAGCATCACGGTGTTGGCAGCAATGGTGTCTTTTGAATTCTGTCTCCTTGGCTTGTAAATGATTATTTTTCTCCATGGCCTTTGTGTGCATCGGTGTCCTGATCTCTTTTTATTAAAATGCCAGTCATATCACAAGAGGTCCCACCTTAATAAGTTAATTTCAACTTACCACTTTAAAGACCTTGCCTTCAAATATAGTGACATTTTGAGTTACTAGAAGTACTACTTCAAAATATGAGTTTTTCCAGTAAACAGTTTGGCCTATAACATATATAAACCTTTAAATGAACTAATATTTCATGTCAACTGACATGACAATTTCCTCTTTGGAGTCAGTTTCTTATGTACTTCATAAAAACTGAACTACAAAAGGCATGTATTTTCATCATCAATTGGATTGAATTATTAAACTGTATTTTAGGTTCATTTACATTATTAATTTGAAAAAAAATTGAAATGTTTATCAGTGTATTACAGAGTGCATGCATATATATGTATGTGTGTTCCTTTTATTTAACATAAAAAAAAACTTATTTTTCCTTATGTTAGTAACATTTTAAGGATTTAAAACTGAAGTTCAGGAGTTTTAAAGACTTTCTGGATTGTAGGAGGAGGAAAATAGAAATAGGATGCATAGTTTTCTACCAGACATAAACATTGAAATGTTCTCTAGTAATTAGTATTCATTGACTTTTCTGTCTTAATATTGTAAAAGCATTTTCCTCAAGTACTAGTGTCATGTCCCTAGTAACAAGTACTATATTCTCCCACGTGAATTTTTGAAGTGTTAATCTAACTGATTCATTAGAGTTATCTTTATTATTCTCATTGCTATTATTTTTGTTAACTGTATCCTTTCCCAAATCTAATGATGTTGCCCATCTGTTCAATACCTTTTCATATCTTCTGTAAAGGCCTTAGAAGAATTTATTTTACAAAGTCTTTGCATATAGTATGCCTACTTACCTTTCTTGTCATCTTTCAGCAGTTCCACTATTGCCACAGCATATTACAACCAACCGTAACATTCCCTCCTCCCACCTCTCTCTTATGTGCACACGCGTGCACACACACACATACACACACACACACACACTTTTATGTTAATAGTTCCTATGTACCCTTGATCTTAGCTTATACATCTGTGGAAATTTGGGGGGCCTCTGAATTCAGGTCAGTGGCTCTAATTTGAGATCTCATGGCATTTTTTCTTTAATATGTTTATCTTTGGATTAAGAACATTGAACTTTTATTCACAAATCTTAAAATTCACCATTTTAAAATGTACAATTCAGTAATTTTCAGTACATTCATTTTTGTGTACTGCATGATGTTAAACAACTGTCACTATTATTTATTATCATTTTTTAATTTTTATTTATTTATTTATTTTGCAGTTTTTGGCCAGGGCTGGGTTTGAACCTGCTACCTTCGGCATATGGGGCCGGCATCCTACTACTTTGAGCCACAGGCGTCACCCTGTCACTATTATTTAATTTCAGAACATTTTCATCACCTGAAAATATGTTTAGCAATCACTCCTCATTCTGCCCTTCCCCTAGTCCTTGGCAACCACGATTCTATATTCTGTCCCTGTCGCCTATTTGGATATTTTATATTAATGGAACCAAAAGTTACATGATCTTTTGCCTCTGGCTTCTTTCAAGTAGTATAATGTTTTCAAGATTTTTCTATGTTTTAGCATGTAATAGCACTTTGTTCCTTTTTGTTTGCCAAATAATGTTATATTATAACCTATAATGTTAATCTGTTCATCATTTAAAGGACATGTGAGTTGTTTTCACTTTTTGGCTTTTATGAATAATGTTACTATGAACGCTGGTGTGCAAGTTTTTGTGTGGATGTGTGTATATGCCTACAAACAGAATTGCTAGAGCATGTGGTGACTTTATGTTCAACTATTTGAGAAACTGTCAAAATGTTTTGCTAAACTGCTGAATCATTTTGCTGACTACCAGCAATGTATGAGTATTCTAATTGCTCAACATCCTCACCAACACTTGTGATTATACTACTTTTTTTTAATTATTTTATTTTATTTTATTTTATTTTATTTTTTATTAAATCATAGCTATGTACATTGGTATGATCATAGGGCATCATACACTAGTTTCACAGACCGGTTGACACGTTTATATCACACTGGTTAACATACTGCTTTTGATAATAGCCATTTTAAAGGTATCAAATAGTATTAGTTTAGTTTTGATTTGTATTTCTGAAGTTACTAATGTCTTTTCAAGTGCTTATTTGCATTTGCGTATCCTTCTTTAGGCAATGTGTATTTATAACATTCATCCATTTTTCAATTAGAATTTTTGTCTTTATATTTGTCAGTGATAAGACTTCACCTATTCTGGACACCAGGCAAATGACAAATACTTCCTACTGTTTTCTTGGTTTTCCTTTCACTTTCCTGGTGGATGTCCTTTGAAGCATGTTTTTAATTTCAGTGATTTCCAATTTTCAATTTCTTTTTTGGTTTTGCTTTTGGTGCCGTATCTAAGAAATCATTGCCTCATTCAAGGTTACAAACATTTATAGCTCTATTTTATTTTGAGAGATTTATAGTTTCTGATGTACATTTAGATATTTGACCCACTGTGAGTTAGTTTTGGGATACAGTATGAGGTAAGGGTTTACCTTTATTCTTTGCCTGAGTATATCCAGTTGTCTATCTAGCACTATTTATTGAAGATTATTTTTCCTGATGAATTATCTTAGCATTTTGGAGGAAAATGATCTCATGTATCACAGTTTCATATCCTTTTTGTCACTGTACCTGTTGTTAGTCTTAGACTAACATGAAAAATTACCACAGTCTAGGTGGTTTAAATAACAGAAATGTATGTATTTTCTCATATTTTTGGATGCCAGAAGTCTTAGATCAAAGTTTGGCAGGCTATGTTTCTGTTTATGGTTCCTATCCTGGTTTGCAGAGCAGCTGCCTTGTTGCTATATCCTCTCATAGCGCAGAGAGAGGGCTCACAAACTCCCTGGTGTCTTCTTTTACAAGGGCACTAATCTTGTTGGATCAGGGGCACCTGCTAATGACCTTATTTATCTTTAATGACCTCCATAAAGGCCCTACCGCCAAATATAGTCATATTGAGACCTGGAACATCTGCATATGAATTTTGGAAGAACACAAATGTTGATTACATAACACATACTTGTAAATAGTGGGTTTTTTGTGTGTGTTGTCTGCTAAATTATGTTTCATTCCTGTCATATCCCCACATCTAGTACATGTGTATTGTAGGCAATGAAAAAATATTTCTTTGATAGGAATGAGTGAATGACTCTCACTCAAAATTACAACAGAGATAAATGATGAGCTAAATAAATATATTTGATTTGAAACTTATTTGTTGTGTATATACAAATTTTGGTGATTCCAATTTTCATGTTATCATCTTACCTAATTACTCGGAGATCTGAGATCTGTTTGATCAATGGTCACAGAATATTCCACAGATGGAAGGATGACTCAACATACGCAGATTAATAAATGTGATTCATCACATAACCGGAATTAAAAACAAAAATCAAATGATTATCTCAACAGATGCAGAAAACATTTCAATAAAATCCAACATCCCTTCATAATAAAAATGCATACAATCTATGCATAGAAGGAAGATATGCATAGGATTATGCAAAAATGCATAATCTCAACAATCTATGCATAGAAGGAAGATACCTAAAGATAATAAAAGCCATATATGACAAAGCCTTAGCCAACATCATACTGAATGCAGAAAAGTTTCATAAAATGTTTTAACAAGTAGGCATAGAGGGAACATATATTAAAATAATAAAAGCTGTATATGACATGCCCACAGCCAATATCATACTGAATAGGGAAAAGTTGAATGTATTCTCACTAGGAACTGGAAAAAGATAAGGACGCCCACTCTCACCACTTTTATTCATTACAGTACTGGAAGTCCTAGCCAAAGCAGCAAGGCAAGATAAAGAAACTAGGAACGTGCAAGTTGGAAAACAGGAAGTCCAACTGTCTTTTTAAAGACTCCATGAAAAAATTTCCAGATTTTATAAATGTGTTCAGGAAAATGTCAGGTTACAAAATCAATGTATGCAAGTCAGTAACATTTATATATTCTAAAACTTCATAACAGCCAACCTGAGAATCGAATCAAAAACTCAACCCAATTCTGATAGCAGCAAAATAAAAATACCTAGTAATATACTTAACCCAGGAGGTGAAAGAATTCTATGAGGAGAATCACAAAGCACTGATGAAAGGAACCATAGAAGACACAAACAAATGGAACACATTCCATATTCATGAATTGGAAGAACATTGTTCAAATGTCCATAATAGTTAAGGTAATTTACATATTCAAAACAATTCTCATCAAAATACCAAAGTCATTTTTCACAGAATTATATAATTAAAAAAAAAATTCTCAGTTTCATATGGAATCACAATAAGTCTGAAGAATCAAAGAAATTCTAAGCAAAAGGAATAAATCAGGATGTGTTACACTACTCAACTTCGAATTATAGTACAAAGCCATAGTAACCAAAACTGTCAAACTGGTATAAAAGTAAAAACATGGATCAATGAAAAAGAATAAAGAATGACCCAAAATCATATGCCTGCAACCAACTGACCTTCAACAAAACAGATATAAACATTTACTGGGGAAAGGACCTCTTAGTCAATTAATGGTGCTAGGAAAAATGGATCGCTGATGCCAAATAATGAAATTGGGTCACTCTTTCTCACCATCTACAAAAATTAACTTAAACTGGATTCACATTTTAAATATAACACCTGAGACTATACACATTCTAAAAGAAAACCTACAAAAGACTCTATTTTCAACATTGGCATTAATGAAGAATTTATCTAAGAAGTTAAAGGCAAGTACAACAACCAAAATAAATAAATGAAACTTAAACTAAAAAACTTTGGCACAGTAAAAGAAATAATCACCAGA
The DNA here is from genome assembly GCA_963574355.1 of Loris lydekkerianus. Taxonomy (NCBI): domain Eukaryota; kingdom Metazoa; phylum Chordata; class Mammalia; order Primates; family Lorisidae; genus Loris; species Loris lydekkerianus. The sequence goes on along the minus strand of CAUYPK010032199.1, from coordinate 31,653 downwards.
GTAAATAGGAAGCTTACAAAATGGAAATCCACATCCACGAACGACACATCAACAAAGGACTAATACCATGAATTGACAAGGCACCCAAACAGGTTACCAAGAAAGAAAAACCAAATAACCCTGTCAAAAAGTGGGAAAAGACATGGACATTTTTCAAAAGAAGATAGACAAATGGGCAAGAAAAATATGAAAAAAAAAAAAAAGGTTCAGTGTCACTGATCACCAGAGAAATACAAATTAAATCCACAATGAGATACCACCTTACCTCGATCAGAATAGCCATTATTAAAAAGTAAAAAAAAAAAAAAAAAAAAAAAAAAGAGAGAAAAGAAAAGATGTTGGCATGGATATGGTGAAAAGGCACTGGTGCTGGGCATGTAAATTAGTCCTGTCTCTATGGAAAATAGAACAATATGGAGATTCCTCAAGGAGCTAAGAGTAGACCTACCATTTGATCTAGCAATTTCATTACTGGGTGTCTTTCCAAAAAAAAAAAGATGTCATTTTATAAAAAAAGAATCCTGAACCTGTATGTCAACTGCAGTACAATTCATAATTGCAAAGAAATGGCATCAACCTAAGTGCCCATCAACTGATGGGTAAAGAAAATATGTGTGTGTATACACACACACACCATGATGTAGTACTTAGTCATTAAAAAAGAACGAAATAATGTCTTTTGCAGCAACTTGCATGGAACTAGAGATGATTATCTCAAGAGAAGCATTAATATCTCAGACATGGAAAAGCAGCACATGTCCTCACTTATAAATTGAAAGCTAAGCAATGAGTAGACGCGTCATACAGAGTAGCATGATGGACATTGGAGACTTAGAAGGGATGAGGATAGGAGGGAAAGAGGGATGAAAAACTATCTATTAGGTACTATTCAGGTGTGAGTTACATAAATATCTCAGACTCCACCACTATACATTTATCCATGTACAAAATCTATTTCTAACCCCTAAGTTTTTTGAAATAATGTAAAATAAATAGAAAAGAAATATATTCAAAAGTATATAATGAGTTGTGTGTCTGAATTATGTACTGATTATGGGAAGATTGCTATGTAAGTAATTACATGTACTCACTATGGTTGCATGTAGGACCTGGAGAAAGGTTTACAGTAAATAGATAATTACGCTAACTAAGGAGAATTGGTTTTCCCAGTTAGAAGCAACCACCTTTAAACATAAGATTGAATTTCAACCTCAAAAAGCTCCCAGCAACTTAGTGTAGAAAGAGCTACATTAAAAGGAGGTGAAAGTAGCATGATCTATAAAGTTTAGGTCATGAATGGTAGTGTTCAACATTTTATTCTGTATGATACTCAAAGCCCTATAGGATTTTAAACAGAGAAATGATCATCAGCATTTTATTTTGGAGATATCACTCCAAGCGAAGAATCATTTGAGTGTGATTGAGGCAATGAAGAATCATGAGAGTGAGATTATTAGCAGAAGCACAGCTAGAAATTAGTCAACAATCCAGGAACGACCCAAAATTAAGGCAGTGTCTCCAAAATGGTTTAGAATTATCAGCACGTGGTGACTGGTGGAATGTGAGAATTTAAGAAGTAAATTGGTTTCTAGGAAAGCTTTCCAATTAATATGGCTAAAGAGACTAGGAGTAGTACCACAAGTCACTTCCCTGGAAACAGTTAACAATTATGATTATGTTGGTATAGCTGATGGACCAGGAGCATGAACATTGTTGAGAACTTTTTAGAATCTCAGGTTTTCCTCCAGACCTACTGAATTAGAATCTGCATTAAACAAGATCCTCAGGTACTTTATAAGCACATTAAAGTTTGAGAATCTCTGATCCAGATTCCACTGAATTAAGTAGTGTTAGATGGCAGAGGAATTTTTTTTCCCCTGAGAAAAAAGATGACAAATAAGGTGCATGCAGATACTAAGTTTGCAGCTGTTTAAATAGCGGAAGCTGATAGTGACATTGATTACAACTTTCTCTGAGAGTATAAGGCAAACTCTTCCACTGACGAAGAAGAGATGGGCTGGCACAGCACCTCGGAATTCACATGTTGAAACCTAAAATCACCAGTGTAATGGTATTAGGAGTTGTAGCTTTGGGGAGGTGATTAGGTCATGAGGTCGAATCTCTTAATGAGACTAGTGACCTTGTAAAAAAAAAATCCTAGGGAACTGCCTTGCTTCTTATACTGTGGGGGGACCCGTGAGAAAACACCACCTATGTATGGCTCCTTCATAATCACCAAATCTGTTGGCACCTTGATTTCGAACTTCCCAACCCGTAGAAGTGTAAGAAATAAATTTCTGTTGATTATAAACTATCTAATCTGTGGTATTTTTTATACCACCCACAATGGATGGTTAGGAATAAAAAGATATTAATTAATAAAAAATAGCTCTGGGGAATGAGGGAAGGAGCTACTGAGAGATTCAGAGTGTCTGAAAAAGTATCCAATGTACTCAGCCCTACTATGAAACTAATTTATGGCTTTCACATGAAAGCTATAACCCAGTTACAACCTAAGAATAGGGGGTGGGGGAAAGGGAGGAGAGGGAGGGGGGAGGTGGGCAGAGGGAGGGAGATTGGTGGGGGTGCCCCATGATCACATTAATGTACACAGCTTTGATTAAAAAAAAAAAAAAAGATAAGTATTTGCATGGTAAAGAGAAAAAGGATGGGTGATAACCGAGATATATTAATATCAAGAAACCTATGATTTTTCCATTTCTTCCCACCATGTTTAGAAATAGAGAATTCAGAATTCACAGCAATCTAAGATCAAAAGGAAGACAAGTGGCCAAGGATGTTGAGAGTGCTGGTCAGAGATCTAGAAAATACTTTTTTAATAGGTATTTTTGGTTGTGTGTGTAAAAGCAAACCAAACAGTTTGGTTGCTGTACTGGAACACCAGTGAAGTCAAAAGGTTTAATAAATGCTGAGAAAAAGTAATTCAAGAACATGTAGAGATTAATGAGACTGAAGAACCCATTTATTGGGAATAGAGCATTAAAAAAAAAATACAGATTAGAAGTGTGAGCCACCTCACCAGGCAGCGGCTGGACTCTTGTGCCTTCACTTCATTTAATGCCCTTCCCTACCTCAGACCACATCTGTGTGATTTCTGTAAATGTCTGGATTCCCGACTGGACTGGGACTTACTTTGCATACAGTTACCATAGACTAGGCATCCCTAGGCTGTCTTTTCTGACACTCAACAAACTACTTCATACTATGCATAATATTCAATAAATTAGTAAATCCCAGTGGTCCCATGCTCCAGGGCCTGTAGTCAGGGAGCCAAATGGTACTTTGTGAGTAATGACTTTGTATTCTTTCAGCAAGTAGGAAGTGAGTTTATGCCTAACAACCAGATCATGAAATTAATTAAAAAAAAAAAAAACAAACAGAGCCAAAGTAAGTGGCCTACTTTTTATTTAATTTCCAAGTAGCTAGATTATCTCTTTGGGTTAAATGTAGATAATTCAATCACCAACAAGGGTAGTTTGTTATAAGTTTTCCCTCCGTGTTCCAGGACCAGCTCCATGTTCCAAGACCACTATCCTGTTATGGGAAAATTCAATAAGACCCTCCTTCTCCATCAGCTCAGGCTAAATGTTATATACAAGAAGTATTAGCTCTACAAATAAGTTTAGGAAAGCAGTTTGAGCTAAGATGATTTTCTGACTATGTTTGCTTTTACTTATACATAAGCCTTGCTTTTCCTATAATGTGCACTTTTGTAAAAATGTTTCTCAGAGCCCTGTTTCTTTTATTATTTTGTCAGGAATGCATTTCATTGCAAGTAGCAGAAAACCGACTAACACATATGGATTTTTTCCCCCTCACTTAATAAGTCTGGCGCTAAGCAGACCAGAGCTGGTATACGAGCTTCATGATGCTATCGGGAACTAAGAGCTTTTTAATACTTTTTATGTGCCATTTTTAGGATGTGGCTTTTTCCCTCCACGTGGCAAGATGACTGATGTACTTATTTATATGCTCCTGCAAAGAAAAGAGAAAATGATGAAGGGAAACAGGCATGCCTGCCAAGCTTCTCTCTTTTAGGAGAAGGCTTTCTGAAAATCTACTCGGAGACTTCCACTTGTACTGCAGTGGCCAGAACTAAGCCATGTGGTCACTTTTAGTCTGGTCTCACTAGATGACAGCCTAAAATAAAAGCATTGTGGAGAGGGTTTTGCTTAATTGCTCAATGCAGGACCCATCACATGCCTTTTATCCTTGTTATGAACATGCCGTACCCTTCCTTGAGATACATATGGTGTTGGACTCCAATATCATGTTTCATAGTATTCATTCAGATTTATCTTTTGCAAGAATACATTCATAAAATGTTTAATATCAATAATAGATCATATTTATTAGCCATTTACTTAGTGCTGGAGTAATACTATCATAATTCTAGAAGGTATCAATGAAGAACTGGGTCTTAGGTTGAACACGTTATCAGAAGTCTACATGTTTCTTGTTTTTAATTCATACATGGATAAGTATATATTAAATCTCTCTTCTTCCCTTCTCCTGTCCCTCTTCTTCCTTTTCATTCTTCTGCTTTGGTCTATCTTTCCATATTGAAAGGTCTTATTATTAGGGAGGAGAGTAAGTTGTACAGTATAGTATTTCTTAAAGTGTGTTTCAAGTGCTGTTAAAATGATACACACTGAAAATAATTATGAAGTCAAATGATTTTAGAGAATGATAGATACAAAAAAGTTGAAAATGTTTATTTATATTATTATTATGTGTTTTTCTAGTTCAATAATAAGCTTTCTGAGAGTCGTATCTGAGTGCATTGTTCCTGTGGATGAACCCAGGTTCTGGTATAATGTTCAGTACAAAGGATACCATAAATAAGGATATTCAGATAGATTCTAGAGTTCCTAATATTCAAATGTATTGAGTAAAGTTCTAAGAGAAAGGATGGAGGGTGTATGCCTCTGCTCATCAAAAGAATCATTGTATGATTTAAAAAATATGATATAGTTTTTGAATTTACAATGCATAAAAAATATATGAAATTCAAAGTTAAGAAAAAAATACAGAATAATGTAATAGTCCCTACCTAACTTGCTTTCCAGGTACCTGATTACTTTTTCTAAAACAAAAACTGCTACCAAAACCTTGGTTGTTTTCCTAGAGAGAAGCTATGTGTTTGTGTAATTTTGTGTGCAATTTTAGTACAGTTTATCTAAGTATAAACTTACTCTGTTCCTGCTCTGTACATTTATATCTTCATTAAACAACACATTTCATCTTCTGTACCAGCACAGAGACCTTTCATTCTATTTTTAGCAACAGCAGAGGACCCAACATTATATAGCCAATCCCTATTTTGATGGTTTCCTCTGAATGTATGTACATTATCTCACACATGAAAGAGTATTTGTAGAATACATTTCCAGACATGAATGTGTTGAGTTAAAGTGTATGTGAATTGTAGAATTTAGTAGATTGCCAAATTTCTCTCCATAAAAGTTATACGAATTTAATACTCCCATCAGTACTGGATAAATATCTGTTTGCCCTCCACTTAGAAAATACTGCATGTAATCAGTTTGTCATCCATTTCATACAGGTCTCATAAATTATAGCTGAGCGAAGTGGTCTGTTATGACTTTTGAATTTATTCTATTGGTAACTGCAAAGTCATATCTTGGGTTAGATGCTTGAGCTCTTTTTCAGTGAGTGTGATGAGACATCCTACTCTCTCCCTCTCTTTTATTTTATAATTCTGGTAATTTCTTCTGTTTTTCTTTATTAATGCCTTCCACTTTGTAAGTTGGTGTGTCTGTGTGTGAGAGAGAGAGAAAGAAAGAGAGAGGTAGTTAAGTGGCTTTAGATTTAAATATGCTATTTTATTTCATCATCATAAACAGTACATTTTAAGAGATGAGGAGGAGACAGAAAATCTCCTGGAGGGCACACAGCCAGTATCGCTGTACTTATATGTTATATATTTATAGTAAACATTGCATCTATAGACAACCTTGTGTAGTATAAAATATTTTTCTCATTTTGTGGTTGAGAATAAGAAAATTCAACAGCTGAATTTAAGACTGTTTCTCATAAATACATATTCATGTGACTGATCTACCTTCTTTGGTCAGCCTTAGAAACAGCACCGAACCCAGGTTCTCTTTCTTTTGTCCATTACTGCCTGACACTTGATATTTATTTACTTACATTTTTAATCATCTATTTTGGCAATGAGAACATAAACTTCACAAGGGCGGGGGCTTGTTTATTTATTTATAGCTATATAAACAGTGCCTTAAATTATGTGTTACATGTGGCATGGGATCATAAATGTGCTTGAATAAATGAATAAATAAATCATGGTATGTAACAATATGTGGTTTCCATTTGTCATAAAACACGCTTCCATGGGACGTGACCTCAGTGACATGGTGGAATAAGAACTTTCTGATTCTCCCTCTATCCATAGATTCACCAAATAAGTACCTAGTCATAGATTAATTCCCTCTTAGAGAAAGTTAGAACTGGATGACAGGGGTCGGGCTTGGTGGCTCAATCCTAGCAATCTGGGAGGCTGAGGCAGGTGGATTGCCTGAACTCACAGGTTTGAGACCAGCCTGAGCCAGAGCGAGACCCTGTCTTTAAAAATAGCCGGGTGTTGTGGCAGGTGCCTGTAGTCCCAGCTACTCAGGAGGCTGAGGCAAGAGAATTACTTGAGCCCAAGAGTTTGAGGTTGCTTTGAGCTATGACAAAGTGAGACTTTGTCTCAAAAAACAAAACAAAACAAAACAAAACAAAACCAAAACAAAACAAAACAAAAACAAAACAAACAAAAAAAGAACTGGACAACAGACTCCTACCAAAGGGCAACTAAAATAAATCTGCCTAAAATGAGCAGGAAAAGTTGAGCCACCCACAGACCTCGCTCCAGGTACAGACATACATAATCAGCAAAAGAAAATCACAACCTCGGTTTCTGCCTGTGCAAAGGATGCTTTGGTTCTCACATATCGCTATAACCCTAAGGTTCCCCACTGGTTGTCTTATTCACCACCTCTTGGAGTGGAGGGGATTAGTCATATTGGAGTTTCTCTAGACCACAAGAAAAAAGCAGCAGTTTTATATGGGCATGTAATCACTTGCTACAGCCTCATCCCCTGGACCAGTGCAGAGAAGGGTCCTAAAAAATGTAGCTCCCTGTTCCTGGGTGGAAGCAGTGTGTGACACACTCTTCCAATGGCTTCTTGGCAACTTGGGGACGTACAGGGGCAAATAGTAGCCCAGTGGAAGCTTGGAAAGCAGATCGGCACATCTCAAACTGTCATCTTGGCTTGCCCCAACAATAACCCCAGGTCTCACAATCTTTTCTGGAAGGGAGTTATCCATATACTGAGCATCTCAACTTTCGTGGCTCCTGCCAGAGGGACAGGATGCTAAGCCTCATAGCTCTGGGAGCAGTGGAGGCAAGCCTGGTTAGCCTCCCAAGACCACACAAAATAAATGGCAAGTCTATTCAGGCATGCAAGTACTGCCAGTGGCTTCATCACCCCCCAGAATCAATGCAAAGAAGGAGCTCTAAAAATGCACTTCCTCGTACCTCCCCTGTAGGGGTTTATGCCACAGTTTGAGCAGTCCAACTTTTATAGTTGCTACCTGAGAAACTGGATCCTAAAATACTCATAACTCTGGAAGCAGAAAAGACCAGGCATCTGAGTCTTCTTATGTCCCAGAACACAGAGGTGGTTTCTAATGGATGTGTAAACCTGTGCCTACACCTTCTGGGAGCACTGCAGGAAAAAGGATAGAAGGCACAGCATCCATTTCCGCTGTGGAAGGAGTTCCATGCACACCCTTTCCTTAGCTTCTTGATGGTCTGGCTCCTAACAAACTTGCATCAGGAAGGTAATGCAGGCAAAAGACATGGATAGATATTTCTCAAAAGCAGATATTTGAATGGCTAACAGGTATATGAAAGAAATGATTAGCATGACTAATGATCAGAGAAGCGCAAATCAGAACCCCAGTGAGCTATCACCTAATTCCAGCGAGATTGGCTCTTATCAAAAAGCCTCAAAACAAGTGCTGGTGTGGATACAGAGACAAAGGAACACATTCGCCATCAGTGGGACTGCAAACTAGTATAACCTCTAAGGACAGTAATACGGAGAAACTTCAAAGAACTAAAAGCAGACCTACCGCTTGATCCAGCAATCCCACAACTGGGTATTCCCCCAGCCCCCTCCCCCCCAAGACATTTTATAAAAAAGACACTTGCATTCAAATGTCTATAGCAGAACAATTCAATATCACACAGGTGTGGAGGCAATCCAAGTGCCCATTAATACATAAGAGGATTAACAAAATGTGTAGTATGTTTCCCATGGAGTACTACTCAGGCAAAAAACAAATGATGACCTAGTATCTTTTGTAACAACTGGAATAGAATTAGAGGCCATTCACACCTAATAGGTACAAATGCACACATTCTAGGTGATGGGCACACTTATAACTTTGCCCTAAAATGGACAAATGTATTAAAGTTCATTACATAACCAAAATGTGCACCCTTATAATATTCTGAAATAAGAAAATTGAAAAACAAAAAAACTAAGAGACCCACATCGCAACATATGATAATCAAATTGTTAAAAGTTAAAGGCAGACAGAGAGTGTCAAAAGCATCAGCGGGAATGTGAATTGATACGTTCAAGACCTTAAAGTCAACAAGGAAAGGGCAAAGTGCCAAGTACAACCTTCATAAGATTAGTATCAAAGTTTTTAGGAGAAACCTCGGAAGCCAGAAGAAAGTGGGCTATTATATTGAAAATGGAAAGAAAAAAATTACAAACTTCCAACTAATAACTGTATGCTTTCAACCATTAACACTATACCCACCAATCTTGTCTTTCAAAAATGAAACAGGTAATAAAAGTTTTTTTAGAAAATAAAATCTGAGAGATTTTATCAGAACTAGACTTGTTTTATAAGAAAAACAGAAAGGAGTTTTACAAGGTGAAGAAAAAAGATGATAACTAGTACAATAAAAATATATGAAAGTATAAAATTCACTGATAAAAGTAAGTACATTGCCAAACTCAAAACACTCCAACATTGTAATGGCAATGGGTAAATCAATTATATTTTTAGGATAAAGTTAAAAGGCAAAACTATTTACAAACAACTAGAGCTATAATAATTTGTTAAGGGATAGAAGTTATAAAAATAAAACATGAGGAATAAAATTGTAGGGTTTGTGTATGAGATCAAAATTTTGTTATTATTGGTTTAAAATACCCATATATGTTTTATATATAAGGATATCTTATTCAAGCCTCAGGCAGCAATGAAACCAAAGCCTACAATAGATATACAAAAGATAAAAAGAAAAGATTTAAAGTATACAGTTACAGATTGCTATTAATACCAAAAATAAAGCAGCAACAGAGGAAAAAGAAAAAGGAATCTATAAAACAATCAGAAAACAATTAATAAAGTGGCACCAGTGAATCTTATTAATAGCTATTTTGAATGCAAATGAATTAAAATCTCTGATGAAAAGGCATAGAAAAGCTAAATGGATTTATAAAAAGAAAATAAGACTTAACTAAATGTTGCCTTACTTTACCCTAAAACGTGCTCATAGACGCCTAGTGAAGAATAGAGGGGAAACAAAATTACATGCAATTGGAAACCAAAAGAGAGCAAGAAAGAGAATTTAGGCCAAAAATTGCTAAAGGGGACAAAGGAGGTCATTTTGTAGTGATAAACAGGTCATTCCAAGAAGAAGATTATAAAATTGGGATTCTTGGCTTGTCCTAGTTAATCAGCTTCCTCACGGGTGACTTCTGTGACTTTTCCCTTTTAATCCAATTTGCATCACACATGAGTGGTAGACCCCCATCTGATGTTCAAATAGATTATTCTGGCAGTGTTATTACAGGATGGATGGCAGGAGAGGGCTGAGCCAGGCAGGGTCAGATGTCAAATGACCACTTGGCCAGACAGTTTCCATCAGAGATGATTCTCCAAATTTGGGGAAAATTTCCCCCTTTCTTATATCTTTATTCAGTTCAGATCAGTTACCAGATTATTTCTTTTATAAAGGGATCTGAACCTATTCTTACAGGGGTAAGCTTTGTTTTAAGGTTCATAAAAGTTGCATCTGTGCTGAGGTGGCTTTGTCTCTAGGGCAAACATTGTCATGAAGACCCAGTAATCCTCAGGCCATGGTGGGAAATCCCCAGGCTAGATTAACGTGAACCGATAAGTGACACACAGTACAGTTTCTGCAAGATATTAGAGCAGGTCTATGGCAATGATTAATGTTATGATAATAATACATTTCTGATACCATATTATAAGGATATAAAAATTGCAATTATCTATGCACTCAACATCAGAGCACCTGAATATCAAATCTTAAGAGACATCGACTCCAGAACATAAACAGAGTAGGGGATTCCAAGACACTTTCAGCAACAGACAAATAATTCACATATAAGATAAATAATAATAAAAAAAGGTCTAGAACTACATTTTAGCTGAAGTGGACCTAGCAGATATATACAGAAGAAATCACTCAATATCAACAAAATACACATTTTCTTCAAGAGCACACAGACTAATTCTCAGGATAGATCATATATTAGGTCACAAAATGAGTCTTAACACATGTTCATATCAGTCAGTCCCTACACAAAAATGGAAGAAATACCTCAGGTAAATAACCTCATATAGCACCTCAAGGAAGTAGAAAAGGAAGAACAAACTAAGCCCCAAGTTATTAGCAGAAAGGAAATAACAAAACTCATACCAGAAATAAGTAGATACTAGAAAAACAGTAGATAAGATTAGTGAAACTAAGAGTTAACTTTGTGAAATGCTAAACAATGTTGACAAAGCCATCGCAAAACTAAAAAAAAAAAAAAAAAGAGAAAGTTCAAATAGACAAAATGTGAAATTAAAGAGGAGACCTGTAACTGCTGACACAGAAATACAAAGGACCATAGGACACTACTATGAAAACCATATGACAACAAATTAGAAAACCTTGAAGAAGTGGACAAATTCCTATTACCAAATAACCTACCCAGACTGGATCACATAGAAATAAGAACTCTGAACAGGCCAATAACAAGTATGGATATTGAATTAGTAATTAAAATCTTTCATGTAAAAACACCTTAGGATCAGATGATTTTACAGCTGAGTTCGACCAACTATTAAAAGAATAATTAATATCAATCTTCACACAAACTCTTCCACAGTAACTGACAAGGAAAAAATACTTCAAACTCATTTTTATAAAGCATCACCCTTCTTTGCCTTAAACCAAATCTAGACAAAAACAATTTAAGAAAAGAAAACTAGCCAATATCATTGGTAAACATAAATGCAAAAATTCTCAACAAAATCCTAGGGAATTGTATTCAATAGTACATTAAAAAGGATCATTTGTCATTATCTAATGGGATTTATTCCTTGTATTCAAAAACAGTTCAACATATGCAAATCAATAAATATATGGGCCCAGTATGGTAGCTAACACCTGTAATCCTAGCATTCTAGGAGGGCAAAGTGGGTGGATCACTTGAGCTCAGGAGTTCTAGACAGTCTGAGCAAGAGCAAGGCCCTGTCTCAAAAGGAAAAATTAGCTGGACATTGTGGCAGGTGCCTGTAGTCCAAGCTACTTGGGAGGCTGAGGTAAGAAGATCACTTAAGCCCCAGGAATTTGAGGTTGCTGTGAGCTGGGCTGATACCATGGCACTCTACCCAGGGCAACAGAGGGAGACTCTATCTCAAAAAAAAAAAAAAGTTACACACTATATTAACAGAATTAAGAACAAAAATTGTTTGATTATCCTAATACATGCAGAAAAGCATTTATAAAAATTCAGTAGCATTTCATGATAAAAACTCAACAAGTTAGATATAAAAATATTCTTCAACACAATAGAAGTCATACATGACAAGCCCACAGCTAACATATTCCATAAGGAAAAGTGGAAGAATTTTTTCAAAAATCAGGAACAAAACAAGAATGCCCACTCTCATCATTTCTGTTCAACATAGTACTTTGAAATACTAACCATAGCAAGTAGTCAAGAAAAGAAACAAAAAGCATCCACACAGGAAAATAAAAAGTAAAATTATTCTCCCTTTGCCGACAATATACAGACATATAGAAAACTGTAGAGTTATAACTAAAAGAACTGTTAGAACTAACACAGAAATTCAGTATAGTTGAAAAATACAAAACCTCCACGTTACCTTCGTTGGTGCCACCATGGCACTATGTCACTACAGGAAAGAAACAGCTGGGACATGGATTAGAAGTTCAATGCTTGCAAAAGGTGGATTCCCCATTGGTGCAGGGCAAGCAGTGAGTAACCTCTGCTGTGGCCTTTTATTGAAGCATTATACAACAGGTGTGGGGGACATACAAGGGCTACTGCTTAATGATCTCCACGTGCTCTTTCCCCACGGGCTCGACTCCCACCCTGAGAAAGTTCAAAGTATAACACCTGCTTGCTAACCAGTGATCAATCTTACCTCATTAAAGCATGCAGTTGCTTAAGGTCTTGTGCCAAGGCTGCAAACATCTCCTAGCTGGCCAGGAGATTGTCCAGTTCCCAGTGGCTCCCTCAAGAACAAGTGACTGCTCTTAGAAGCCTGGTGCTCAGTCTCCTACACCAGCACACATCATTCTTTAGTGCCCTACACTATCAACAAACTATCTAAAAAAGAAATTAAGAAAACAATCTTATTTATAATAGCATCAAAAATAGAAGTAAATTTCATCAAGACAGTGAAAGATTTGTGTATGAAAACTATGAAACAGTAATTAAAAATTGCAAATGACACAAATAGGTGAAAGGATATCCCATATTCACTGAATAAGAAGAATTAAAATTGTTATAATGTATGTACTATCCAAAGTGCTCAACTGATACAAATGAAGCTATATTAAGATTCCAAATCCTAGCATTCTGGGAGGCTGGGCTGGGGTGGGGGTGGGGGTTGCCTGAGCTCAGGAGCTTGAGACCAGCCTAAGCCAGAGTGAGACCTCATCTCTAATATCAGCTGGGCACTGTGGTGGGCACCTATAGTCCCAGCTATTTGGGAGCCTGAGGCAAGAGAATTACTTAAGTCTAAGCGTTTGAGGTTACCTTGAGCTGTGATGCCAAGGCACTCTATCAGGGTGAGAAAGTGAGACTCTGTTAAAAAAAAAATTCCAATGTCATTTTGTATAGAAATAGAATAACAGTACTAAAATTTGTTTGGAACCACAATTGACCCCCAATAACCCAAGCTTTCTTTAATAAAAAGAACAAATCTAGAGGCATCACACTGCTAAACTTCAAAATACTATATATTATAAATCTATAGTAATCAAAATAGCATGGCATTGTCATAAAAATGCACTTTTCAACCAATGGACTAGAATAGAGAGGCAAGAAATAAACACACACTTATGGCCAAGTGATTTGTGACAAATGTGTCAAGAACACACATGGGGAAAAGAAAGGCTTTTCAGTAAATGGTAGTGGAAAAAACCTGGATATCCATATGCATAAGAATAAAATCAAATTCTATGTCATCTATTATACAGGGATTAGCTCAAAATGGATTAAAGACTTAAATGTAGAACCTGAAAAATAAAACTACTAGAATACATAGAGGAAAATTCCATGACGTTGTACTAGGCAGGGAAGTCGTGGACAAGAGCCCAGAAGCATAGGCAGCAAAAACCTAAATAGATAAGTAGGATTGTATCAAACTAAGACTCTTCAGCACAGCAAAGGAAACAATAGCATGAAGAGACCAGCTGCAGATTGAAAGAATATAGTTACAAGTCATATATTGGATAATGTACCAATTTCAAAAATATACAAAGAAGTCAACTACTGAACAATGAGGAAACAACCCTATTAAAAATGGGCAAAGGACATTTCTCAAAAGAAGATAAATAGCCGAAAGACATATGAAAAAATAATGCTCGGACATCTCTACTAATCAGAGAAGAGCTAATTAAAAGGACATTGAGATTATCACTTTTCACCTATAAAATTTGTTATTATCAAAAAGATAAAAGACAACAAGTGTTGGTGAGTATATGGAAATAAGGGAGCCCTTGTACACTTTTGGTGGTATTGCAAATTAGCAAAACCACTTTGGACAACAGTACGTAGATGCCTCAAAAAACTGAACATAAAATTACCATATGCTCCAGCAATTCTACTTCCGGGTTTAGATCCAAAGTAATCTCAATCATTATTCACAATAGTTAAGATATGGAAACAACTAAAGGGTCCATCACTAGACAAATAGATTTTAAAATATATGTGTGTGTGTGTGTGTGTGTGTGTGTGTGTGTGTAGGCAATGAAATACTATTTAGCCTTAAAAGAAGCAAGAAACCTGGCTATTGCCAAAACATGGGACAACCTAAAGGCCATTCTACTTAGTGAAATAAGATAGGCAGAGAAAGGAAAAACACCAAATGATCTCATTTGTATGTGGAATCTAAAAAAAGTCAAACTAAAAGGTCAAAGTCAAAGTAGAATGTAGAGTGGTGATTACCAGTAGCAAGGTGGTGTGGGAAAAGGGGTACAAAGAGTTCGGTGAAAGGGTACAAAGTTTCAACAGACAGAAGGAATAAATTCTGGTACTTTATTGCACAATAACAACATGGTGACCATGTCTTAAAAATAGCATATTGTATACATCAAAATAGCTAAAACAGAGAATTGTAAATATTCTCTTCACAAAGAAATGATAAGTAGTTGAGGTCATGGGTAAGTATTTAACCTAATTTGATTATTCCATCATGTATATATGTGGAACGACCACATTGTAACCTATAAATATTAATATTACACTTATTATATTTAAATTAAAAATAAAAACAAAATAATATAATTTTATAGTATCTTTAATGTTGACATGCTGATTCATTTTATGAATATATAATACTTATTTTCCCTTTTGGTTTTGATTATTTTAAGTAATGGTATAATGAATATCTACATGTAAATTATTGTCTAATTGTAATAGTTTTCTTTGGATAAAATCCTAGACTGGAATAGCTTGATATTTCATATTTTATACCTCCTTAAATATGTTTACAATAGATTCATTAACAGTAGCTCGCCAGGTATCCTGTTGCTAATAACTGAGGTATTTCTTTAATTGGATATGTAGCTTTTTAAGGGAGTATGATAAAACACATAGAAGAATCTCAGATAAATGAGGTGGTGTATGGTAGTTTGGAGTAAGCCCTGCTACACAAAAGGTTAAAAGCATGAAATTGATCACTATCAACTGTTTAATAAGGGAGACAACAGTTGTAACAATTGTGGATATGTGTGGTCAAAAATCTCAAGTGGAGTGGCCAGGCATGGTGGCTCATGCCTGTAATCCTAGCAGTCTGGGAGGCTGAGGTGGGTGGATTGCCTGAGCTCAGGAGTTCAAAACCAACCTGAGAAAACTGCAACCCTATCTCTACTGAAAGTAGAAAACCTAGTCAGGCATTGTGGCGGCCCCTGGAAGTCCCAGGTACTTGGGAGTCTTAGACAAGAGGATCACTTGAACCAAAGAGTTTGAGCTTTCTGTGAGCTATGATGCCAGGGCACTCAACCCCAGGGCAACTGAGTCAACTGAGTGAAACTCTGTCACAAAAAAACAAACAAAGAAACAAACAAAACTCAGGTGGAGAATAAAATTTTAAAGTAAATTTGGGGATAGGTTTTGGCTGTTCACACAGAAACGAATGACCACCTAAACAGAAAATAGATTAAAATGCCCAATCAAGAAGTATGTTGTCTTATTTACAACCATAAGATGATCAAAATTAATATTATTAGAAAAGGGTTTCTAGTATTTAGGCTATTTTGTTTATTGTATGCAAACTGAACTATCTAATGACATCTTACTCAGTGTTAGAAAATTTAAAAAAAAACATATTTTTGAAACTTTTTCATTTAAAAATATAAGAATACATAATTCTCCCCTTTTATATTATTAATAGGTACAAGCCATTTTTTTTTATTTTTCTCTGTTTTCCAAACCAACCATCAGAATACCCTCAAATTCACTTAAGCATGTAATAAATCAATCAAAAACCCTGCACTGTTCATTATTCACCTGAAAAGTGAATAGTTGAAAGTGTGCTAGTTGTCAGCTAGAAATAAGGCAAATCATCGTTCCTGTGATTGAAAGATTTAAATCTCTTTGGGAAGAAGAGATATATTCATAGGAAGTAACAGTGAAAGTTGAATAAATGTTCCAGGGAATCGGAAGTAGTACCACAAATAGTCCTATTATTCCTGACAACAGAGGCAGAAATAGGACTTAAATTTAAAAGTGAGAAGAACAACTTAATTTGAAATTCCTGAAAAGACTATGGAGAAGGTAAGATCAGTAGAATTTGGGTAGAGTCAGATGAAGGAGATGATGTTCTATGTCAGGAGAAACAGTATGACTTAATTATAAAAAAAAGTAAAGAAAATGAGTGGGAAAGAGCCAAGTAATGTTCACCCACAGGGAATTAATAGTTCGGCTGAAGTGCACAGTACATGTAGAGAATCATAGTCAAATGACATTGAAAGACACAGTAGACACACTGAATGAATGATGGGCTGAGGCATTTAATAGAAGACTACAACATGTGACTAAAACTTCTAAAATGGTTTGCCTAGTCATTATGCCTGTAACAGTCATCCACATGCTTTCATAGAGAACTGTAAAGACAGAGGTTGATCCATGAATGAAGTTAATTGACACTAACTGATTTCTTTCACCTTAAAACAGAAGGTTCATAAAATCTTTAGCCATTTAGCTCACTGTTGCCCTGGAATAGCAGTTAATAGGAGAAAGCTATATAAGCACTGGGACCTGGGATAATTTAATGGGCTAACCACATTTCATAAACCCAGAGGTTGTGATTCCTAATCCTGCGCTGATAGTTAACACAGCATGTGGTGTTTCTCCATTAATTTCTCTTGGTTATAAAATAGCTGTTTTCCTCAACTCTCAAGGGGATCCTACAAAATCAATTGAATAACGACAGATAAGTACTTTGAGTTTCCTAGTGAGAAAACTAAATCTTATAATTGCCTTTTCAACTACCTTCATTTTATTTTATAGAGTGAACTCCACTAAATATAAGAGCTGGATTAATCTTATCTCCCTTCAATTTTTTTCCCCCAGTAAATTGCACAAGAAGAGGAATTGTCACAGAAACGCAGTGAATAAAAATTTTGTTCATAAGTGATAAACATGTGATATAACCAGCAATAAAAATCACTTCTATAACATACTTAAGAAATGAGGCATAACTTTGTTTTTTTTTTTCTTTTTACATAACTTTGTAAAAATCATTCACACACACATCTGAAATATGTTTTATGTTATAATTCATTCTTAGAGTGATTTTTAGGTATTCTGCTTTTCCATAAATGTAATAA
This sequence comes from Loris lydekkerianus, assembly GCA_963574355.1. Lineage (NCBI taxonomy): Eukaryota > Metazoa > Chordata > Mammalia > Primates > Lorisidae > Loris > Loris lydekkerianus. The sequence goes on along the minus strand of CAUYPK010032199.1, from coordinate 14,198 downwards.
CTTTCCCCAATTCTTCAACATTTTGGGGTTCAGATTTAATTTGTATTTTAGGGAGAGATTTATTAAAAATACCTGGGTAAGAATAAAAGTGCTATTCTTGGGTGCTGAACATTCTGCATCGAACCAGCAAGTTTATAGCACTGTGTAGGGTAATTTTGGGTACATGCACTAGAAATCAATGAACTTAGGTTGACTTATACAGAAAAGAGATTTACGAAGATACTGTGATACTCAAAAGGCAAAGAAATAATCAAACACTAAAGCCTTTGCAAGGGCAAGTATCAGAACAACTTGTTCTTTAATCGGTCCACTATAAATCCAGCCTGTGACAGTGTGACTTCTGTGTGCAGAGGGCTGGGTCAGGTGTCTCTGGGCTGTATTCAGAATAGGAAGATTTGTTGGTTGCTGAGGATCCACCATACTTGATGAATACTGAAACTCTTTTTTGAGATACATGTCAAAGGTGCTTTGAATAAAAACAACTTTAATAATAGCACCTACTATCAGAGCATGAAAGGGGACATTTTCAAGAACTAGATAAAAATAAATGTATCATGAATAAAACTAATGTGTACAAGTCACTTTATGATTTTATATGGTTAATGCTCTTAAAAAATGTTTTGAAATGTAGACTACTACAGAAAATAAGAGGCAAAAACTAGAAGGGGGAATATGTGACACAACGGTAGAAGAGCCAAATTCTAGTATGGTATATAAAGTAATAGAAAATCCAGTCTGGAAACATGCAAAGGGGGTTAGCTGTATATACAAAAATGCTGAGAAGAGATAATATATACCGCAAAAAAGCCCATTTTGGCACAAGTTAGTTACTATCATTTCATATGTTGTGGAAATTATTTTAAGAAAGGGGGTCAGGACTGGATTAATTTAAGTTTTCTGAAAAAAAATAGATGAGTGAGAAGTAGTGAAGAAGTGCACTTGCATCCCAATGAGATGTGCAACTGAATGGAAATCATAGATCTCAGGGTGAATCACAGTAGAGAACATTTGGGTGAGAAGAAAAGAAAAAACATAATTGATATTGCTGTGGAACTAGATGACAGCTCACTCAGCCTAGCAGATGCTTCCTTAATACAGATCGTGAAACTGTCACAGAAGCAAGATAGAGTAGGAATGTGGGACTTCAAATGTCTAGATTTCGGTTGGAAGTCTTGTTTTGCTAAAAGCAACAAATCTGATGAAGTCATGAATGGTAGAGAATATGTTCTCCTGGGTGATGCTATCCCCATATGTCTGTTCTGCACCGAGCCTTCTTCCAACCCAACACAGACCTTAGAAATCCAATCCAACCCCAGGAATCCAATCCTACGTAAACAAAGCCCCTTAGCGCATGGCAGGGCACTCCTCCGTTATTGGCCTGCACTAACACCTGCCTTTTCCTGAGAACATGGATTCACCTTCAGGTTTTTTAAACTGAAATTTTCTTAATTTCCCATATATCCCATGCGATGAAGGATCTGGAGGCTTCTTTGGCTGTCTTTTATTTCATTGATTCTCTTCCTAAAACATTAGCACCCAAAGGTAGTGGAACACACAAACTTTGCAATGACACCCATGACATGACATCGGTTTTGCTACCTTTATCCTCTTCTCATCTCTTTCAACTTCTTACCACGCGCCAACACCCCACTGCATGTTCATTATCCTGAGCTCTCTGACAAGTCACTTTATGATTTGTATCATAAAGTGATCTCACCCTTGTTAACAGTTTCAAGTCTTCAGCTTTGCCATTATTCTGGCTCCCAAGGATAAACCTTACCTTGACCTACAATTTCTCTACCTTCAACATTTAAGACCTTTTTTCTCATTTAACTTCAGTTAATCCCCCTTTTCCACACTCTGCCTAGGTTTTAGTGCCAATATTTTCACTTCTGGAATTTTATATTCAACTCCTTTGCTATTTCTTCAAATTGCTCACTCCTTCACCTTTTTCTTATATGGTTCAGACTACATTTGATCTAGACTACCTTATTTTTCTTTTCGGCTTACCAGAAAAGTTCTCTTTGCTTTCTTAGGCCATATAACTAAATTATATTACTCATAAATCCATTCGCTCTCTTGCCAATAGCAGTCTTTCTTCACAAACATTTATCTGGCCAATTAATTGTTAACTTTCTCTGCTCCTACATCCAGCCTGTTGAACAGGGTGGGGAAATATTCATAGTTTTTAGATTGTTATGATTAGATACTTTCAGATTTTCTTTTTGTTGTTGTTTTTTATATTTTTATATATTTTCATTTTCTCTATACATATACAAGTGTTTATTTGGTTTCCACTTTTTGCATTCACAAAATTAAGAAAGATTAAAATTTAATAACAATAACAATGTTTAAGATAAAGACTAGAAACAAAAACCTCATAAAGAGTGAATGAAAATAAACCTCATAAAGAGTGAATGAAAATGTATGTTCAGAAAATAAATCAGATGATGCTGCAATGAAATATTGAACAATAATAATAATAATAGTGCAAAAAAAGAAGTAACATTCAATGTTAGAAGTAACATTTTAACATTGTCACATAAGAGTATGTCTCTCATAGAATGTTTTGACTCTGAGGTTCAGTATGGAGTCATCGTGAACTTCTTCTTTTTTCCCCCAAAGTCTCAAAAAATAGACAATACTTATAAATAAAAATAGAAAACAATTTCAAAAAACAGATCATGCTAAATCTTTTAGACAATAGAAAAGGAAGAAATGCTTCAAAATCATTCTACTTCATCTGGATATACCTTATATTAAAAGTGAGATTTATAAGTGAAATAATGTTTACAATTTCCCTTTATAATAATATATTTTTCCAATTTTAATATCAGGTACTTTCAGATTTTTTAATCTTACTTGGTTCCTAAATATGACATGAAAGGAATTTCATGTGACCCTAATCATCTCCCTTTCCTACTCACTACAGGAGATAGGTTAGACCTTCCCTCAGGGCAAGGCTCAATTCTATCATCCTCCTTTAATTAGAAGAGAAAACAGAGCTCTCAGGTATAAAGGTTGTATTCTTTCTTGCATCTATGTCAAACAAAATACTTTTGGCTGGAAGTAGCAGAAATATACGAAAATTTGCTTTAATGAGTACAGACGTTTATTATCACATGTATGACACAGTTCTGAAGTAAGTGATACCAGGGTGAATTTAGCTATGTAACCTTGTCATTATGGAACTAGCCACATTTCCATCTGTGGTGGACAGATTTAAGGATGGGCCTTCAAGATCTTTGAGTAATTATGTTATGTAATCTTATTAAAACACTTGCTTTGTAGACTCTCCTAGATAACTCTAAAAAAAAAAAAAAAAATGTAAACATCCATACTTTGGAAGCTCTTATGGCAAGAAAATGAGGGGAAAGTCATTTCATCAGGCAGCAAGAAACTGCAATGATCAGTATCAGCAACCACAAGAAAATGAATTCTGTCTACCACTGGAGTGATGTTGAAGCGAATGCCATGCAGCAGAACCTCCAGATGAAGAAACACTCTGATGCCTTGATTAAGCTCATGGGGCCATAAGCAAAGGCCTTAGTCAAGCTGTGCCTACACTCAAGATCCACAGAAACTGTTACATAAATATGTGTTATCTTCAGCTACTGAGTTTATGGTAACTTGTTACCTGAATGCCATTCTTGATTCTACCTGTTGCTGTCAAGAATTAGTCAATAATTCCTATTTGGTTTACCTTCAAATTGTGACCACTGCTATGAACTCTATGATAATCATCATAATCAAAGCCAGAATGATTAAAGGAGCCTTTAAATTACTCTTCTCATTTCTACTATCATATGTTTATGGTATAAAAGTCAACTAACAGACAAGCTCTTCCAAAAAACATAATTAGAACATGGCACACACTCCTGCACCTTTCTGTGAAAAATCTTACAGAAGTTTTTCTATCCCTCTTAGAACAAAATTTATATGTTTTACCATGTCCTACAAAAAATTCAATAGTTAGCCACTGGCTATCTCTGAACTCATTCTACTCATATTTCAAAGGTGTGTGACATTTGCATGAATTAATCCACCTCCCACTATTTTATCATTTACTGATTACTTGCAGTAGATAATAAACATATCCTTTTTCATAAATATATGTATACACACACACACACACATGCAATTTCTTGGTGGTTGGAAAGTGGCTACCTTCAAAATACACCTTATAAAGCAGATCTCAGTGATCCTAAGTGAGAGAAAGAAAAGTAGAATTGCCCCTCTGGGACCAGCCACTGAAGTCTGGAGAGGAATCTGGATGACCAAGGGCTTTTTCACAGAAATGGATGGAATTTGCAACAAGGCACATGCAACTAGTGTCAAAAGCAAAACTGTATCACAAAACCAACAACAAAGACTGTCTAAAGCAAAGACATACTGTCTGATTGAATTTCCTTGATGGTTTTCTTCCCATAGGGCAATTGAAATATGCATAGTAGCTTTTAAGCGAGTAAGATCAGAGGGTTGTTGGATAACTCTGTGTGTGCACGCACATGTATGTGTGTGATATTTATGATGAAGGAGTTGTGAATTCTCCTTTAGGGTACTTCCTACTAGTCTAGCATGTGTACGTAGGCCGGGATTAATATGAAAAGTAAGAAACGAAGTTGTGTTTGTTTATCAGCTGCCACAGTAGAGGATCCCACTGCTATCCTTCTCTCTCATAATTATGAACAAATTATGTGAATTTAAGAACTTTTTTTTTACTGTTTCTTAGCCAATATTAATATAAATATCATCCAATGCGAATATAGTTACAGGGAAGCATGCCATCCACTGTAGCAAAAATACCATGGAGGACAACATGCTATACTTAAAGGTTAATTTATTTAGTTCAATCTCAGTCTATGCAGCAAAATATTTTCTTTGTTACTATACTCAGAGCATTTTATGATTATTTAATAGGTTTATTCTTCCTATTAGATTTATTCTGAAGAAAATCAAAGCCAAATTTTAGTATAAAATATGAAGACATACAGTGAATATTTACTGACGTGAATCATGATTTGCAAGTTCTCAGAATTTTCATCGTTTTCTCTCAATAGGCATTAGTATTCAGTAACAAATGATATTCCTTGTATATGTAAAAGAGATATGCTATTTAAAGGTGATGATAAAAACTAAACACTAATGTGTCTTCCTTCCTCCTTTGCTATCTCTTTGTTCCCATTTCTGTTGTAGTGGCACCTTGTTCTCTTAGCTCAGCTAAAAAAAAAAAAAAAGGAAAAGAAAAAAATAAAAGAAAAATCTCAGTAGAGAGTCCCTGACATCTCAGATGACATGAACTCTCTCTTGTATGCTCTCATTGAAAATCCTCTTTTGCCTTCAGAGACTTTAAAATAATTTTATACCAAAGCCCAACCTAATACTTTTAAGAAAAGAAAAACCTCTATGAATATCTGCCTGAGTCCATGGGCATCAGAGTCAGCAAATCCCACAGATCTGGATGCATTCTGTCCTGGGGATGAAGATCAGTTTCCTAATGGGGTGGTGAAATATACCCAATGGGCAGAGGAAATGGATATATTTGGGACATCTTCTAGGACCTCAGTGAGTAGGGCGCAGGCCCCATATACCAACGGTAGTTGGTTAAAACCTGGCCCTGGCCAAACTGCAACAAAAATATAGCCGGGCATTGTGGCAGTGCCTGTGGTCCCAGCTACTTGGGAGGCTGAGACAAGAGAATCGCTTAAGCCCAGGAGTTGGAAGTTGCTGTGAGCTGTGTGACAACACAGCACTCTGCAGAGGGCAATAAAGTGAGACTGTCTCTACAAAAAAAAAAAAAAAAAGAAAGAAAGAAAGAAAAAAGAAAGAAAAAAAATCTTAATCCATTCCTTTCTTATTTAGCACAAAGAAGTGACTTAGATGGTCATTTAATTCTTTACATTTGATTCATTTGGAAGGCTAGCTGACTTTCTGGTGAAAAACAATGCTGAAACTGTAAGCACATTTCCCTGTGCTTGTCTTCTCTGGGTTAAGCAGGCATGGTAGTTCTTAGGAAAGTAGTTTTACTTCTTTCCTCATCCACTGGAGAGGCATACTTTAGGTAGAACCCAGGAGGGGCTATAGCTTTAACTCAGAGAACTTTTTCTTCATGAAAAATGATCAGATTTCACTTTGTATAATTTGCATATATATGTAAAGAGATGTATTTATGGCCCTGTCATGGACACCAATAAGCTTTGTAAATTTTTTTTAATGAATCTAAAGTTTCTGGAGCCACACAGGAATAAAATTTATCTTTTTTTTTTTTTTTTTTATTGGTGAATATTCAAGTTGAAGTCAAGTTAAGTGGTTTTCAGTTTTAAGTCCTATGCTACACCACTCCCCAGCCTGGTCAGTCATTCATCCTATTCTTCCAATGCTCTGTTTCTGTTCTACTATCCTACAGCTAAAGGGTGATTACTAGAGAAACAAATGAATTAGGAAGAGTCAAAATAAATAATTCAAAAGAAATAGTTATTTCCCCCTTGTTTTTGATAAATATAAATGCCCTAAATTCCAAATTTTACTTACACTGCTTCTCTTCCCTCTTCCTTAGGTATTCCTTTCTTCCTTATCTTCTCCATTTTTTTTTTTTTTTTTTTTTTTTAATTTCTCTATCCCATTAAACTCATATTCAAGTAAAAAAGAAGCTGGGAGAAAAGCTCATTTATATTAATTTATTATAGAGATTTCCAGTTTTACTCATATTAAGTTGATTATTTTTATAGGTTAATTCTCTAAATTGACTTGAATTCATTATACTTAGTGTGGTTAATGTGATTCTAAAAACAAAATATTCATGTGATGATTCATTTCATCTTAAACTATTCTTTTCCCTTAAATTTATACTCTTTCAACATAGTTAAGCAAGGAAGACAGGTTGACATTATTTGCCGAGTCATTTACTTATTTCTGTTAATCCTTTTTTAATATACTTTGGAAACTAGAACCTAGGAATGCTGCAACTCAAACACAAAATTATGTCTAGGAGGAGTATTATATTTTGCAAGTAATGCCACATTAATTCTTTTGGGATTTATCCATGAAATATATCACCACAAATAGCATATCTGTTATTCATATCATGAAAAGTTTTTCACCTCATTTGTTAGACCTGACTGGTCCACTGCAAAAGATTACAATAAAATCTGTACATTGCTCATTTACTCTTTGTTTTTGCTTTGTATTGCCCTTGCTGATATCCTTCATGAGACTCACCATGAGGGCCACTTCCTTTATGCCTGCATTCATGCTGGAAAAGAACTAAAGCCAAGTAGACTTGGCCTTCTTAAGGTTTATGACAACCAGCTGCAACCTGGCCCTGACCAATGCTCAGCATGCCTGATATTTCTCCCTCATTGATTCTTTGGCTCCTTGCTCTCAGAAATGTTCCAAATCTCTTCAGCCCATAAGCTTCCAATTTTTTCTCCTCCATCTCAGAGAAGATCTCTTAGTTCACTGTGCATGTTGCAACAATCATAAGCATTTTAAATCTCAGCATTCCTCAATTGTCTTTGATTCTTTCATTTAGTCTTAGGCGTAGAATCTACCCTTGTCCAAAATCCAGAACTGTATTTTTTGATGACACTTTCTGACATCCAAAGGAGTCCAGAATGTATCTTAATGTCATTGGACTTAAGCATTTCAAAATGTTGCCCTCCTTTTTTTTTTTTTTTTGTTTAATTTGTCCAATCATTCAATTAGCAAATATTTACTTGGCACCTATCACAGCAGGCACTGTGTAAGAAGAACAATAGTAAGTTCTGACAGTAAAGAGTTATCAAATGGGTTTTTAGATAGTCATACTGCAATGTGGTGAGTGAAAGAATATCAACAAATATGTTATTGACCTCTGACTATACCTGGGCATTATATTAAATTTGATATTTAATATAAATATAATGAAGTAAAAATCTGTTCTATGATTGTATTATTTTTACCAACTGTGAAAATGAAGTTCTGAGAGATTAAATAACTTGTCAAAGTATATTTAAGTAGTACATAAATCATACTATCATGTACAAAATGATAGGGCACTGAATAAAATATGATGGTAAAATGGGAATCCCTACTGGAATATTGCAATCCATTTTGGAATATTGGAAATGTCTCCATGGAGCAGTTACACCTTGAAGGCAGAATGGTGACCAAAGACCCCACTCTTGGCAAGAGAAAACATCCCCAGAAAAATGGAGAAATAAGCTGAGCAAGGGGGAATAAAAACTGGTTAGCTAGTTTACTTTTAAACCAGCCACTAAACTTCTGATCTGAGCAGTTCTTGCTTTTCCTGGAAGCCTAACCTGTAGGGGATATAGTTTGCAAACACCCCTGAAATATGGGTAGGAGGGCTTGTGTACCCTTGTAACAGAGGAAGATGCCTCTGGGTGAAGATCAGAGGAAAATTCCTCTTTCCCACTGATTCTTCAGAGAAGAACTTACCCATGATGCCTGATCCACAGTGAACTAGTGAGGATTAACTTCCTCCAAGGAATCTGTGTGTGTGACCACAGGAGGCTGCCCTCACACAAGGCTCAAGTTCTGGATTTCTCAAGGCTGCTCAGACCCTTAACATTAATGATTATAGATAGAATAAGAGCTGACATCCTTACTCAAAGAAACTTCTAACATTTTTGTTCCCTTCCTCAGCCTACCCCCTGGGCTAAATGAGAAAACAGCTTTCAATAAAAGCTGAGTGGTACAAACAGGGCCACCCACTGTGAATCCCACATGTTAGCGGTGGTCCCCTATGTTTCCCAACTTTGTAAACTTTATTCTGTGTGTCCTGTCTCCTTATCTCTTGTCACTTCTAACTTTACTTTTCTCTAGTAGATAGCCACCAGCTGCACACATTGTAAAAGACCCTGCTCCAGGAGTGGGACCCAGCAATACCTGTGGTGTCTTATTAAATTATAGTTGATTTAGGTGAAAATATGCATGAATCTTCCCCTAGAAGGTCCTTCCCTGCACTGCATTTGGAAGAGGTTACTTAAAGCAAGATGAAAATTAGTACCATAAATAGAGCAAAGGAAGTCTAGAAGTAGAATAGCATAAAGTAGTAGTGGCAGAAGTGGCAGAAGATTTTGCAGAGAGGTAGACTGGATATTTGTCCTTGAGGGTCTTGCCAATGAGGAGTTGAGACTTTATATAAGAAGAAATTTGGATCCAGTAAAGTTTTAGTAAGAGAACTTAAAAAGGTCATATTTTTAGTATTTATTCAGCATTCTACCTAGCACAGGAAGAATACAACATAAAATCAGAAAAGCAGAAACAGAAGTCAGACAATTGTTCCAACAATCCAGGTGAGAGGTGATTAATGAGGGTGATACTGAGTGATGGCATTTGCATCAAGCAGATCTGGGCTATCATTCGGGTTCTTACACTCACCAGCTGCGTGACTTGGGGCTGGTCCTTAACCTTTATGATTTCCAAGTTCCTGAAATGATAAATGGATTAACTCCCTCACAGATTTATTGAAAGGAACATACGTGAGAATCCACATAAACTGCTTAACATATTGGTTAGTATACTTTAAGGATTCACCAAATTTGTGATGTTATTATTACTAAGGTTATGTTTACTTACAGAATCAATGCCAGTAGCCCTTGGCATGGAACATTAGCTCAAGTTCTTATCTTAAGATTCAAGAGTAAATATTGCACTAATGGAGAAGGCCTAGTGCACTAGGCTGCAGAGATTTCCAGACACAAAGAGTAGCAATCTTAGTGTGTATGCCTAACATATTATTCATATTACAACAAAGTCTCTCCCTGTGCAAGAATTTCAGCTTCATGTGCCATTGGATCTCCCTCTCTTTATTGAGTTGTATGGGTTACAAAAGACAAACCTTTTATTTGTGAGTATGACATTATTTTCCTGGATTCCTTTGCTATCTAATGCTACAATAAGGGATGACTTTCACAAAGTCTTCAAGAACATACATTGGGGAAAGTATATACTTTTTCAATAAATAGTGCTGGGAAAACTAGGTATCCATATGCAAAAGAATGAAGCTGGTCCCCATCTCACTCTGTGTACAAAAATCCACTAAGATGAATTAAAGACTCAAATATAAGACCTGAACCTATAAAGTTAGTAAAAGAAAACACAGGGTAAACACTTAAGGACATTTATCTAGGCAGACATTTTATGGTTAAAACTTCAAATACATAGACAACAGAAATAAAAATAGACAAAAGGGCAATATTAAACTAAAAAACCTCCACATAGCAAAGAAAATAATCTACCATGTGAGAAGATGAACTATTGAACAGAAGATATTTGCAAACCATTGATCTTACAAACAACTAATATTCTGAATAGACAAAGACTCAAATAACTCAATAGGAAAAACATTTAAAAGTGGGCAAAAGACATGAATAGATAGTTCTCAAAAGAAGATATACAAATGGCCTACAGGTAAATGGAAAATGATTAGCATCGGTAACCATGAGAAATGCCAATCACTACAGGGAGTTATTAACTTACCCCACTTAAAATGGCTGTCATTAAAAAATAAAGAACTGACGCTAGCAAGAATGTGGAGAAAAAGGAGCTCTTACACACTTTTGATGGGAATGTAAATTAGTATAGCCACTATCAAAAATAGTATGGAGACCTTTCAAAAAATTAAAAATAGGACTGCTATACAATCCAACAATTCCACAGAGTATTTATCAAAAAAAAAAAAAAAAAAAAAAAAGAAGAAAAGAAAAAAGGAATTAGGAATATCTACACTCCCAGGTTCATGGCAGCAGTCCCACCACTGAGAAGAATTATGCTGGACATTTATTAGAGTTTAAAAGTGCATCCTGTCATCTTACATCTGATAGTACAAACAAGTTATTGCGAGATGAAGAATAGTAAAAAAAAAAATTTGCGTTATTATTTTGTACATGGTTAGTCTGAAACAGAGAAGTAAAACTTCATGAATAATCTTCGTTGATATATTTAATAGTAATAAAGAGCCAATGAGTGAAAGATTAGTAAGGTTTTTTTTTAAAGTTTCAACACTTACATGCAAACCATGATTCTTGACTTCATTGGTTCATTATTTTTTTCTTTTTAATTATGATGGGTACATAATAGTTGTATATCTTTATAGGGTACATCTGATGGTTCTTTTTTTTTTTTTTTGATACAGTCATACAATGTGAATTAATCAAATCAATTGTGGTATCCAACACCTCAGGCATTTAGCTGGCTGAATTGTGTAGGGAAAAATTTTGGTAAAGCATTACTAGAAATATAAGAATACTATAACATATACCACAACTTCTTCCACATCAGAATTCATTAAGCTTTTAATATAGATAAAATGGCAAAGGCACAAAGTCATTGGTTAACTAGGTTATCTTTCATGGAGAACTGGTCTTGGTTTATTTAGCCTGATTTAAATCCCTAATTGTGGGCATTCTGCTGATGTACATAATCTCTCTGACTGCTACAGAATTATCTCTTATTAAAAGGTCCAATAGGTTACTTTAATGGAACCTATTTTCTTCACATAAAAACTTAAGTGTTAAGCAAATCATTGCTGTAATCTTTGGGTTATCTAAATAAGCTGCAAGCAGTCCCAAACTTTGTCATTCTTTCGTCTATGAAATATAAATAAAAATTTATATGCCCTCTACATACTTTTCCTGTCTTTTGGTATTACATAAATATTTTTCTTAATTATTACAAAATTGTGATATACTACCATATTTACTGAGATTTCAGAATCTCCCTGCAGACAACACAATCAAGTTGCCAAGTATCTAACATTCATTACTAACACATTCAACCTTAAGTGGCATAAATGAGCATTTAAGAAAGTTTCATGTCATCTGTGTATGTCATCACTGGCGAATGACTTCAGAACAGATGTTAACGTTTAGCATATTAACTTCTTAGATGTTCATTGTAAATAAGATCTCGTAGGCTGTAAATTATAATACTGACAGACTGGAGACTGGGAAAATATCTGTATTTTTTCCCATAAATTAAACACCTTTGATTTTATAGACAATGTCTTCAGTGAAGTCTTTGAGGCTGTTAAATATTGCTCATATCTCTTCAATTACTCTAAATGTTTAAAATTCTGTGGGATTATGCTTCCAATGTCAGGTGTTACACAGTTCTTAATGTCAATCCTTTGGCTCCTTAAAAATATCCATTATAGTAAATATAGGGAAGCATAGGTTGGGATTACTGAAGTCACGTGTGGAATAGAGCACTGACTCTAAAACTTCAGCATGTATCAGAAGCCCCTGATGCATATATTAAAACACAGACTACAGGTCCCACCCCTAAGGTTTCCAATTCAGTAGGTATGAGATGAGGCCCAAGAACCTGCATTTCTGACAATTCCCCAGAAGATTTTGATACTGAAGTGGTTGCTCTAGGAATCATACTTTAAGAACTAATGTTATTGAGTGTATAAATTGACCCAGTTGTCTTCCTAGCATAAAAAATGTTCAATAATTGAAAAGTTTGAGGGAATCCTACAGCCTAAATTATAATCTTTAATATTTACAGCAAAGGTTCTAAGAAGTACTAAAAGTAAAACATTGTTTAATTTTCTTTAACTCTGAATTTCTCCAAATTATTTGATCCAAAAATCCTGTTTGTCATGAATAACTAACATCCCTTTGGATATTACTTGAAATGGAGTTAAGAAAATTTCTCTCTCATGAGTTTACTATGAAAACCTTACAGCATGAGGCTTCTGATTTTCATAATGCCAGATGTAAAGCTTGAAAGTTGCCATTTGGTCCTAACAAAAACTAAAAGTAGGGACCAACTGAAAAGTAAATAATTTTTCTTAGATCTGAAAGAGAAAGGACACAGGAAAACTGCTGCATCCAAGGCTAAAGAGACAGACAAACACAGGGAATTCTGGTTTACTAGAGCAAAGATTCATGACCTGAACCTGCTGTAGATAGGAAAACCTGAAGTGTAATGAAAAATTGCCATATGCTCAATGTAGAAAACTGTGTATGTTAAAAAGTCCAGGGTGGCCCATAGCAACAGCCTAAAATAATGTGTATATACTGTGAGATATACCCTCAGGAGCTCAACCACATTTTCACACTAAATATTGCAGAAAAGTCCCTTCATCGTTCTTAGAAAAGTCCCTTTTCTAAGAGTAAAGAAAAGGAAACATTTTGAAATATGCCAGGCACTCTGTACTTCTAAATAACACCTTTAAGTCCTGCCCTTTTCAGAAAGTAGTTAACAAGAGCTTAAGCAGTTGATGTGTTATATCTGAGGATAGATGACTTGGGAGGGGAAATACACAACTCCAGTCATATCTGACTTTCCAAGTAAAAGAAGAAACCACCCACTTTAGCCATCCTGTCCCACCTAAAAGAGGAAAACATAAGAAACAGTTGTGAAGTTCCCAGGCCAGAAATACAGGCTCACTGAAAGACCGGGATAGAACTATGACTAATACAAAGAAGTGATCAGTGCATGAGGAGATGGATACCCCAATTATCCTGATTTGATTAATTCACATTATATGCATGCACACATGCACCCCATAAAGATCTACAACTATTATGTACCCAAATAATTAAAAACAAATAAAAATAAATTAACCACCTAAAAAACAAAACAAACAAAAAAGAAGAGTTATAATGGATAGAAATAAGTAGAAAATTTAGTAGATATTAATTCAACTACTTTGAACATAATATGTTGTCTAAATTCACCAATGAAAAGATACAGATTCTGAGTCAATCAAAAAAACAAGACCCAACTCTATGTTGTCTATAGAAAACTCACTCTTAATAATAAGACACATACAGATTATAAGTAAATTAAGAGAGAAAATATACCACGCTAAATCTAATTTAAAAAAGTATGTGTGGCTATATTAACATGTAACAGATAGGTTTCAAAGCAAGGAAAGTTATCAGGATATATAAAGCATTAGATAGTAATTATTATTATTTTTTTTTCTATTATAGATAAAAATATGCACCATAGATGTGGCCCAACCCATCACCCTCCCTCCACCCAAACCTCCCCTCTCCCTTCCCCTTCCTTGGTCCTTTCCTCACAGTCTTGTGGTATAGTTGGGTTATAGCCTTCATGTGAAAGCTATAGTTTAGCTTCATAGTAGGGCTGAGTATATTGGATACTTTTTTTTCCATTCCTGGGATACTTTGCTAAGGAGAATATGTTCCAGCTCCATCCATGTAAACATGAAAGAG